>ML817470.1:3954-16110 GCA_009831015.1 Picea engelmannii | reverse complement strand
GGGGGGGGGGTCCGGAATCGATGGTAATGCTTGCACAGATTTGGACAGTCCTGAAAGGGGCGCGCGAATCCACGGCTCATATTGGATTCTGGACCCCCCCGCCCGTTCCGCCTTTAACGGAGGGGGGGGGTCCAGAATTGGTTATAAATCGGGTGCAGATCTAGACGGATCTTAGTCCAGCGCTCAAATCGGCGGTCCACATTGGATTCCGGACCCCCCCTCCGTTCTGCTTTTAATGAAGGGGGGTGGTCCGGAATTGATATTAAGAAGCACGCAGATCTGGACGGCCATCATACAAGCACGCAGATCAATGGTTCTTAACGCATTCCGGGCCCCCCTTGGTGTTCTGTCTTTAATCAAAGGGGGGGGGGTCTGGAATGGATATTCCTTCCGGCGGGCCCCTGTTACACATGGCACGTTTCTATCGGTCCAGAGGTCAAATCCCCCTCCTGCTACCTGACATCCGCTCACCCCTGGACGTCATCCTCCACTATCCCCACTTGTCCCACTTGTCCCCGGGTTGAAGTCCCATCCCGTTACTACTGTCAGTCCACGATGTCAGCGCCATAACACCCTTCACTCATGAACAGCCCCTTTGGCGACTTTACCCCCAATCCCAAACCTCCACGTCAGTCGTCCGTATACTTTGGTCACCGTCACCTGCCAGATCACCCCAATTGGCCCGTTGTCCATTAATAACTGGATTATATGCCCGTTGTCATGCTGACCGTTTTCCTGCATCTGACCGACCCAGTTTTGAATAAATATACCGTTGCGACAATTTTCACTCGTTATTCATCCCTCGCGCCAGAACCCCCGTCGCACCAGAGAACGTATCTATCATCTCCCCACTGCTTCCCCGTCATTTTCTTCCACCCCCTGTAGACCCCACTAACGATTGTTTGTTGCAGGTACAGTTACGAAGATGGTATCTAAAACGAAGCCAGCTGGAGAGGAAGAGAATCCGTTCGTTCCGCCTCCGGTCGACCTGGATAAAATCCCTCTGGTTGACAAGGATAGGCTGATAGCAGACACCATATGCAGTTTTGACTTCTCGGATCTGCAATCATGGCTCCGGGAAGTTTTCCTAGACCAGAGCGATGAGATTGGGCTCTGGGAGTCCAATATGCCCCTCTATCTGTTCCCTCAAATTCACCATTTCCCAGAGTTTGCACTCAAGTGCCAAGCTCACTACATCCCCAAACAAAAAGCCGTTGTTTCTTCCTCTGGGGACGCCCTTTTCTTCATTACCCCAGAGGATATCGACCAAATGATGCAGATAACCCGCCCCGAGTCTGCCTCCCCATTCAACCTGGAGATCCTCACTGAGCTCTACCAAAAGATGACCTTCCCGCAGAGAGCTCAGATCGTGGAGCTTTTCCTCCCCACTTCCGCTCCACTCCCGACCACAAATCCTCCATACCCATCTTCTCTGTTTTCCACCAAAGGAAATCAGATTATTTCCTCACTATGCGCCCTGCTCGGGTACTATTCCGATCAGTGGGTAGACGAACCCATCCTTGGTTTTCTCTCTATCTTTTCAAATGATGAACAACCAACCACCCAATTTGATTACAGCACCTTCTTGGCCCGTAACATCCATGAACAACTGGTGAATTTCGCCACTGAAGGCATGTTCAGGTACTCGTCCATCCTAGCTTACATGTTCGTCTACTTCCAAGCAGACAGATTCAATTTCTCGATGCAGAAGATGGACGTCGACGGGAAGGCATAGCCGGTCACAGCGGTGGACGTCTCTTCTGAAGCGCAATTCTGCCGAATAAGACTTCGCAGAGTTCATTGATCAGTTTTACCACCCTATGGTAAGTATGTTGACTGGCATGCCTGAGCCACGAGTAAATGACAAAGTCCGGAGAGTTATACACCTCTCATAAAATGCAAAGACAGGAGACTGGTACTTGTACCAGAATCACTCCAAGATCCGAGTCTACGGGTACGAGTTGGCACCATACAAGCTTCCTAGATATATGCCGGTAAGAGTCTTCGCACTGGAATATATTAGGCAAATTATGAATTCTGATGAGGTTCATTTTGTTTCCCTCAAAAATAAGCAACAGTTGCGGATTAAAGGGCAGATAGGTTCGTTCATCTGCAACAACAGAGGCGCAGGTGACAAAGCAGACAAGCTGTTGAGGGAAATGAAATTCTCCACAAGTTTCACATGGCGCTATGATCCCTGTGGGATCATTTCAGAGATGAGAGTCAGAAATAAAAATGCCCCGTATGCACACGAGCCCAGACCCGAAATCGAAAGGTTTGCTAATCAAACAGAGTGGGAGCCTGATACGTTGGTGGGCGTGGAACCAACTGTCGGGATGGAAAAACAGGTTGCCTCCACAAGCGTGCCTCCCACTTCCACACCTCAGAATCCCAAGGAAAAGAGGCCTCGGCAAGAATCGTCTTCTCCGGTGACAGAGGTGTCTTCGGAAGAATTTAATATGCACGCCAAAAAGCCAAGGACTGTTCCAATGGCAAGCACGACAGTGGAGCAAGAGATCACGACCACCACAGTGGCCTCCCTAGGGGTCAAGCCCATAAGTCTACCTTTCGGTTCGAGTCAACACACGGAGATAGCGAAGGCATTGAAAACCACAGACTCTCCCTTAGATACTCCACCAAGCAAGACCGGGCCCAAATTGGGCGTTTTTGAGAAGTACGACTTAATCAAAAAGAGGAACCAGACCCTGACCAACAGCGCCTATGCCCAATTTCAAAAGAAGTCAGCCACAGCTCAACACAGGCTCCTTTCGGCATTCGATACAGATAAAGGGAGGATGCATATGGCCTACCTCGATGCACAAGTGTCGGATCCCAAAGTAATATCCGATTACAAAAGGGTCACAATCGAGTTCTAGGCCAAGGACGTGCACCCAGCGGACCAGATGGATCTGCATAAGCAGACCGGAGAGATGGTTTTCCACACTTTGGCCCATGCTACAACTTCTACTTCAAAGTATCGGGTAGCTTTGAGCAATGCCCAGACACAGCTAAAGATGGAGAAAATATCATCCTTCGCGAAGGACAACAAAATCAAAACATTGGAGGAGCTGGTCCTCAAGATTGGCTATGACCCTGCGAATGTCAAAGCAGCTGAAGAAATGATTAAGAATAAAAATGCTGACATCACGTCCCTAAGGAAGCAGCTAAAGCTCCCTCCAACAGAGGATCCACAAATGAAGGATATAGCCAAAAAGCAAGGGGAGAAAGATGAAATGCTAAGATTACTCATGGAGCAGAATGCTCAGTTAAGGGATATGGAGGCCGAGATGGAAAAACTATTAAAGGAAAAGGAGCAGACGAAGACATTGGAAGGCATCCCCTTAACTGCTATCCCCGTTGCAGGATTGAGCATAGTGACAGTGACAGCGGTTCCATCCACAACAGCAGTACAGGTACCAGAAGGCACCATAGATCTGGCTAAGTCTATGGAGAGAATGAATTTGCAGGAGTCTGAAATCAATAGACTCAAAAAAGAAATGGAAAATCTCCAAGAGCTGAAGACTTCTTTCCAGACAAGTCTAGCCAAAGAGAAGCAGGTGAACGACCAAATCCGGAAGGAGCTACAGCAGCTCCAAAAGCAAATCGTGGCAGGGAAGACTCTGGCCGAGGCCAAAGAAGTGATATGGACTGACATTTCCAAGTCCATAAATGAAATATGGCCTATGTTTAAAATAATGTTTGAGCAAAACAAATTGCTCGAAAGAAGCAAACAAGCGGTGGAGAAAATCAGGACAGTGCTGGGAGACATGCCAGCCCAAGCTAATGAAATCATAAGGTTCCTAAATTCAAAAACCAGGGAGGAACTAGAAGAATTGAAAATCGAGGACAAGACAGAAACTATATTGGAGGTGAAAAGGGTTCTAACCAAAAGAGGCCTCATGCTCCAGCTTGAGGAGAAAATCCAAGTTATGGATCAAGGAGTGCAAAGGTTTTTCCACAAGATAGATGCTTTACAAAGAAAAGGCCTACCTGGCATGAAGGTCATCAATGATAAATTGATGAAACTCCCTGATTATAAGAAGAAGTTGACTGAAGCGTCTAGTTCCAAGTTTGCAGGGCTACAAGGGAGCGTCACGGGAAAAGCATTCATAGAAGCCCTATAGTTGGATATTGATATCCAACATGAAATTAAGCATATATTCGTCGTCAAGCCCACATTTTCTAAATACACGGATATGGATGAAGTGTACAGGAGATTGCTTAAGATCACAGTGCCAAGTCACATCATATGGGAGGAGCTGTGCGATCTGCTAGATTAGCAGATGAGATGTCACCATCCAGTCACCTGTCCAGTCAGAAGAGGTTGCGAAGGCACCTCGCCAATGGCCTACCCAGAAGTTCAGCAAACAGTTGCATCGAGTCATCAAAGCAGTTTTGATTAGTTAAGTTAGTTATGCTAAAAATAGGATGAACACATCCTGATCAATTATGACAGGAACGTTTGTATTTTGACTTATAAATACTTCTTTTTCCAATGCATTGAGGGTTGTTGATTTGCACCTCCTATTGCTATCAAGCTGTAACAATTTTGATGAGATCTACCATTAATAAAGAAGAGGAAATTTACAGGATTCTTGCGTATGTTTATTGGTGATGTGTTTCCCTGAGTTAATGTTTTCTTTCTCTGTATTTCATTTTTTTGTCTGAATCTAATCTTTATGAATAGCGTTATGTTGCAGGATTTATCTCTGATACCTTGTTTCTGATTCTAGAGGTTTAAGTGTTTATCTTGTAAATATCTTCAATTAAGAGATTCTTAAGTGCTTGTTGGTTGGAGTTATTTCCGTACCTTTTCTTCTGATCATCATTTAAATTATTAAAGATCCAGTGAATATATTACCTCACCTTGTGAAAGACTTCTTCAGCATTTCTGGTTGTATCTTGGATTCCTTAAGCACGGACCCCATAGCCCAATGGATGTGTAGTTTGTCTCAACCAAATTTCAAAAAACCCTTACAACAAAACCAACATTTCCTATAGCTAGCCTAATATCTTAATTTAAAACAAAGCTAAATTTTACAGAGAGATCCCTCTCTGGAGCTGGAAGGGCTAGATCCTAGCTCTAAAAGTGGTTGGTTAAGGTTACCTTAGTAGATTTCTTCTTTTTTCAACCTCTAGGAAATTTACCAAGTGCTAACAGGGCCAACAACTAGTAATGTGGATAGACATCATACTAAGAAAACCCAAAGTCCACCTGAGATACAAAAGCATGGTCCTGAAAGTAGCTACACCGGGAGAAGAACCTCAAAGAAGGACCAACATGTATCCAAGAGACATGATAACGCCAAGGATTCAACTGGAGAATCCTCTAGTGAGGAATATGACGACTCCAAGGAATTGTCTAGCAGTGAGATGAGTTTACATTCTCAGAGGAGAAGAAAGAAGAGGAAACATTCCAAGAGGCACGATCTTGAAGATTTTAATAAATCCACACCACCCACTTTCGATGGAGAAATTAAAATGGGGAAAGAAGCAAAAGTTTGGCTACTTGGCTTGAAGAAGTAGTTCAGTGTCTATGACCACTCTGAAAACTGAAAGGCCTGAATAGCCATTTTCAACTCGAATGGAAAGGCTTCAATTTGGTGGGAGGGCCTTAGAAATGTGAAAGGAATTCATGAGAAGGATTTTTCATGGAAACAATTCAATAAATACTTTAATAAGAAGTACATGTCTAAAAATAACTATGATCAGAAGACCAAGGAGTTCTATGAACTCAAGCAAGGACAACTCACAATAGATGAATATATCAAAAAAATTATTTAGTTGATGAGGCATGTGCCCTACATAAAGGATTAAAAGGTAAATATGCAATGATTGATTAATGGAATGCCTTGGTCCTTCTAAGACGGAATTGATTTTGATGAACCCAAGACTTTAGAAGAAATTATTTGAAAGGAAAGGTATCGCTATGAGAAATTCAAGAATAAGAAAGAACCTCATAAGGATTGGAAGAAGAAAAGTGAATTGGGATTCAAGAAGAAGGGGTTTAAATCCTCGATATTTAATAATCATGGGAAAATATCTAAGATGATCCTCCCTACTAAAAGTGTGTATCAGCAGAATTTTTCATCTTAGAGTGGTAATAAAACATTCTGATCGGCCCCAAGTAAGATTGATAATACAAAGAGAGAACCCTTGAAATGTTGGGGTTGTGGAGAAGAAAATTTGTTGAGGGACTTCCCACATAGACAACATGACAATAGGATGGTATACAACATCGAGGAGGATACCACGGTCAATGATGTGGTTAGGAGCATGCCAAAAATTTATGCATCCCTAGATAATAGACAAGTTGACCACCAAGCTTCAGTGGTGGAGATGGAAGGTATGATTCCCAACCATCTAGTTTCCATTTTAATTGACCCTGGTTCTAATCTAAGTTATGTTGTCGCTTAAACTATTGAGAAATGTAAATTGAAATAAGTAAAACATGTTAAATCATGGTTGGTACAGCTAGCCACTGGAACAAAAAGGAAAGTGACAGATGTCATACTAGCATGCCAATTCATTATGAATGGATTTTCCACCCAAGCAACCCTAAACATGCTTCCTTTAGGATCTTATGATTTTTTTATTAGCATGCAATGTTTGTCTACCCATAAATACAAGTTGCACTGTTATAAGAAAACATTGGAGTGTGAAGATGAAGGGAGGAAAATAACCCTACAAGGAATTCAAAAGCATGTCTCGGTGATACAAATATCAACCCTTCAAGTGAATAAGTATTGCAGAAAAGGATGTCCTTTGTATGCAATACAAGTGTTGGATAGATTTTCCTAATATATTATAAGAGTAGGGAAGAGCATGAAGAAAGTCTCAAGTTAGTGCTTTAAGAACTGAGAGAGAACAAGCTCTATGTAACGCTTAGTAAGTGTGACTTTTTCCAAAAACAAGTCCATTACTTAGGCCATGTTATCTCTGAAGAAGGAGTGGCAGTTGATTCTGACAAGATCAAATCCATTATGGATTGGCCTACACCAAAATATGTAGTTGATATTAGGTCCTTTATGGGCTTAGCAGGGTACTATAGAAGATTTATAAAGGGGTTTTCCAATATTGGTTATCCAATCACCTCCCTTCAGAAAAAGGAAGTTAGATTCATTTGGATAGCAGAGTGTGAAGAGAATTTTCAGTAGTTGAAACACCTTTTAACCAATGCACATGTGTTGAATATTGCAGATCCAAACAAGGATTTCATTGTGTGAACAGTTGTTTGTAAGGAAGGACTCTGAGGAGTCCTTATGCAAGCAGGGCATATGCTTTTCTATGAATCCGGAAAATTGAATGAGCATAAAATCAATTATGTGACCCATGATTTAGAATTGGTTTCCATAGTACATGCTTTAAAAATGTGGAGGCATTACCTCCTAGGAAGAATATTCATACTTATGATAGACCATAGTGGGCTGAGATACTTGTTCAACCAACCCAAACTCAATGTTGGACAAGCTAGGTGGATGGCTCTCCTTAGTGAGTTTGATATTGAAATAAAACATAATAAAGGAAAATAAAATAGAGTGTTTGATGCCCTTAGTATAAGTATGAAATTGATTCACTTAGAAGCTATAATCATCTGTGAACCAAACATCAAGGAAAGATTCAAAAGTGCACAAGAACCAGATGCATTTTTCAAAACTATGAAATCATACCTAGAGAAAGAGCCCGTGGGGTTGAAGTATGAGGGCTATCAATTGTTGAATGATGACCTGCTAACTTACAAAGGTAGGTTGTATATTCCAAATTGTGAAGACTTGAAGAGGTTCATAATGTATGAACTACACATGAAAAGACCATATATTGGTCATCTTGGTTATCATAAAATGATCACAGACATTAAGAAATTGTTCTATTGGCCCAGAATGAAAAATGGCATAGTTGATTACTTATCTAAATGTCTATAATGTCAGCAAGTTAAGGAAGAGCATCGACATCCAGCAGGGTTGTTGCAGCCCCTAACAATTATAGAATGGAAATGGGAAACCATCTCCATGGATTTCATCACAAGATTATCTAAATCAACCAAGCAGAATGACAATATTATGGTAGTTGTGGAAAAGTTGAGCAATGCTACTCACTTTATCCCCGTAAAGTCAAATTGCAAGGCAATAAATATTGCCAATATTTTCATTAAATAAATATTTAGACTGCATGGCATGCCTAAGGAAATCATATCAGACAGAGATACAAAATGTACTTCAAACTTTTGGAAATTTTTGTTTTCTAGTTTTGAAACTAAATTGTTATTTAGTATAGCTTATCACCCTCAAATTGATGGGAAGACAGAGAGGTTCAACCAAGTGTTAGAGGACATGTTAAGGATGCATGTGATATATCATCCCAGGAAGTGGGAAAACAACCTACCACTGGTAGAATTTGCTTACAATAATGGCTATCAAGAGTCATTAAAGATGATCCCTTTTGAGGATCTCTATGGTACACAATGGTGTTTATTATTTGGATTGGTTTTCATTGATGTCAACCCTTGAAGAAAGTATGGTAGTGAATTCCGGTAGCACAAAGGTTTGGGTAATGGACCCAAGTTTGTTTGATGTATAATGGTATGAGTTTTAATATATTTGAAGGTAAGACTATTCTAGATGGATAGTACATGTCATGTCATTTCCTATGGTATGTGGAACGTCACATAACTCCTTACGGTTAGATAGTTATGTCCATGTGAAGTTGGAGAACCCTCACGAGTCATCTAGAAGCCCCAAAAGGTCAAAGTAGTCAAAGTGGTTGCAAAAAAGAAATTATTTAAATAATCAAGTAAATTCATGAGTGTATTATAAGTCAAAGTGGATACAAAAGAAATTATTTAAATAATAAAGTTAATGGAGAAATTACTAAGTGGACAAGTAGTTAGAAGTGGGTTAGCCCTAAAATAAAGAAAATGGTTTAAGATGATTAGAAGGCAACCCCTCGAGGAAGCTACATAAAAGTATAATCAAGAGGAAAGGGTCTCTCATTTTAATTACACATTAGAATATTGAATATATACAAGTGAATGAAGTAACTAAAGCATATCTAAGGTGAATTTCAGAGGGAAGGTGAAGTAAATAAGGCCGAAATTCAAGGGAGGATAAATTCTTTTGATGATGTTTTCTAAGGTATGTTATGTATAGGTCATCTCACCATTTTTGCAATAAAAAAATTTCTAGAATGATGCAGACCGCGAAATTTGGAGTCTGTTGAGGAAACATATCCAAGTAGTTGTGATAAAAATTTCAGCTTGTGGGTCATTGTACTTTTGGAGTTACACTCTGTGGAAAATAGGGTTTGTGGTTAGTCCTGAAACTAGTTTAAAACATGTGTTTTGGGTAAAAACGTCATAACTTCTTCATAATAGATCCAAATTCAATACAACAAAATGTATTGGTTAGAGTACAGTATTTAGTATTATGTGTACCATTTTTATATCCATGCAACAAATATTCCATGAGGGACACACTCTACAAGTTCGCTCTCTAGAATAAAATGAAATTCAACAAGGTATGCCATTTTTGCTATAACTCATTTTTTGGGAGGTTCAAAGCAATGAAAACTAGAGGAATTGTAGACAAGACACTGAAGAACATTGCTTTCTATTTTCATATATTTATTCATTATAGGTATGTGATCATATACACCAGGTCTATTACAAAGTTACAAATCAGATTTGGATGATGAAATTGATGAGGGATTTTTGGTTGAGGTACATGTTGGGTACATGGTTGAGACAATTAGTTGATGAGTTGGCACATACATGAGGTGTATAGTTGATGATGTTGGTACATCTTGATGATTCATAGTTGATTATGTTGGTACATTTTGATGAGTCATAGTTTATGAGTAGTTGATGCATGATTGGTACATATTTGGTACATGGTTGGAGGCACTTATTAGTAGTATTGTTGACACATGGTTTATGGATGATGTAGCATACTTGTCTTGGTATATTATTAGAAGAAAATATTGATCTTGGTGATGATTATGAGTTGTTTTGTTATGCTTGGTTGATGCACATCTTGGCGATATTGTGCATATGGTTGAGAGTGTTCTTGGTCATTGATCTTGGTGACTAGATCGGATTTGGTTCATAATATTGATGAGATGGGTTTTTTTTATAGGTTTTTTGGATAGGTTATTGTGACAGGTTATTTGTACAGGTTTGGTGCATGGTTGATGCATTTGTTTATGGTACAGTTTGAGGTACAAGTTGATGTATGGTACATGTTGGCACAAGTTATTGGTACATGTTTTTACAGGTTATTTGGAACAGGTTTACAACAGTATATCTCACAGTGATAGTGTGACAGTGGTTCCATCATTCTACTTATATGTCAGGGTGGTTGGATAGGGAAAGGATAGGTGGTTTTAGCCACCTTCTGATTATATTTGGAGAACATAGGGGATTGTAGACTCCTCCTGGCTGTAGACGGAGAATTGGGGAGTTAGAGCTTCCCTCAGGTTGTAGCCTGAGAAACAAGGGGGTTGGAGCCTCCTCCCAGTTGTAGCTGGAAAACAAAGGAAGTTGGTGCTTCCAATGAATGTAATTCTTAAATACATATAAGAAAAATCAATACATGGTTTTCTCCTGCTTTGAGTTTCCACGTAAAAACATTGGTTTGTTTTGTATGTGTATGATTTCTCATTTGTTAATTGTTTATTTACTCTACAATTATTGGATGATAATGCTACATTGATATAACAGTTTCATTTTATGGTTAAAAAGGATTAAATTTCTCTATTATTGATTCACCCCCCCTCTCAGTAATCCAACAATTGGTATCAGAGAGGGTTCCTTCAGAAATCCGTTTAACCACTGGAAGGAGATCATGGATCATTCTGAGAATGTAGTACCACGGTTTAATGGTCAAAATGGGTTAAAGTATGAGATATGGAGTAGAAGCAAGAAAGTATTTTTTATATGCACTATTTGGCTATCAGTCGTTATAGGATATGATATTTCAAAAGGGGGAAAGACTGTAGCCATGAAGGAATTGAAGAAGAATAAAAAAATAGCAATGGATTTCATCTGGAAATGATTACCTAATCCACTAAGATAAAAGGTTGGTAAATTTTCATCACCCAAAGAACTTTGGGATAAGTTACATGACATGTATTCTTCACGCATCATAGATTCAGAAAATTCCAAAGAAGATGCAGGTACAGATCAAGAAGAAATATGTCCACCGTGTCAAACATATTCAGAAGATGAAGAGTACATAATCAACAGAGGTATGTTGTTTTGTTTTAATTGTGAAAAATGAAGACATCTTCAAATAGAATGCCATGAAGAAAATGAGACAGAAAAACTAATTGAAAAATAAGACAATTATGAAGTAGAATTTATTAGTGCTTTAGATGACCTAAGAAAAGAAAGAGAAGAAAACAAGTCACTCAAGAAAGAATTGATGAAACAAAAGGAAAGTGTTCACATTTTTTAAGAATTCCAACAGGTCATCGAGAACTTAAGAACTTAGTTAGAAGAAGTCATAAATATCGAAGAAAATCTTGAATATCAAAAGCATTATTTGGAATCCAACATAGCATCATAGAAGGAAGAAGCAGAAATTAGAGAAAAGATATTGACATATCATCTTAAGGAAAGAACTAACGATCTAAATCAGATTGAGGCAAAGTTTATTCAAGAAGAGAAAGGACTTGAAGAAGAAATAATCACATTAAAAATCCATCTTGAAGAAGCAAAAAGAACAGAAGAAGTCATGAAGTCTCAGATAATGAAGAAAGAAGAAGAGGTTGAGAAGCTTGAAGAAGAAATTGTCACATTGAGAAGTAAAATCATCAAGCTCAACAAGAACATTGAAGAGACGAAAACATCTACATCAGTCATAGAGAATGAAGAGAAACACTCTAGGTTGCTAGAAAAGAAGAATGAAGAAAATAGAAAGAGTTATGCAGAACTACTCAAAGGAAGGAATCATGGTCAACCAGAATCTAAGAAAATTATTGAAGATACATCTTCAAGAAAACCATCCATGTTCAAGCCAAAAATAATATTCAATCATGGTCATGATCATTCAAGGCATAAATTCATAAGGACCACACCACAAATAAGATCATTCACTCTCAGGTATGCAAATTTATTTTATGGTCATTGTTTTTATTGTACTAATTTTGGACATAAGGTTG
>ML817469.1:250518-261481 GCA_009831015.1 Picea engelmannii | reverse complement strand
GACACTTATTTGCAAGTGATCTGGGTTATTATATCTATTGATCGTTTGATTATGATTATGAGATATTATGGATTTGATGATATGTTATTTGGTTGTATTACATAGACAAGTGCTATTGACTGGGTTCTCCTGAGTGTGTAGGACTTTGACATTGAGGATGCAGAGGCATCGATGAAACCCCTTGGACTCCAAATCGAGTCAGGGAGTGGACTATTGGGGTTTGAATGTTGCTGGTATGACATATGTACATATGATTAGATGTTATGATGATTGATTATTATTGTTGACATGTTTCGTTGATGAATGTAGGATGACGATAACTTGCGAACCAAACATGATCTGCGTTTTCTTGTGATTGATTATCTATGCGGTTAGAATGATTGATCCACGAATTCCTTGGCTTCTGGAAAAAGGGGAAAAACGTTTTTATTGGCACATCACACATCTTTCATCCACAAATTCTGAGTGTATTACTTAGTAATTAAAAATCGTTTTTATTGTCACATCACACATCTTTCATCCACAAATTATGAGCATATTACTTAGTAATTCAAAAACGTTTTTATTGGCACATCACACAAATTTCATCCACAAATTATGAGCGTATTACTTAGTAATTCAAAACGTTTTTATTAACACATCACACAACTTTCATCCACAAATTCTGAGTGTATTACTTGGTAATTCAAAAACGTTTTTATTGGCACATCACATAGCTTTCATCCACAAAATCTGAGCGTATTACTTAGTAATTCAAAAACGTTTTTATTGGTACATCGCATAGCTTTCATCCACAAATTTTGAGTGTATTACTTAGTAATTCAAAACGTTTTTATTGTCACATCACACAACTTTCATCCACAAATTTTGAGCGTGATACTTGGTAATTCAAAAACATTTTTATTGCCACATCACACAACTTTCATCCACAAATTTTGAGCGTATTACTTAGTAATTCAAAAACATTTTTATTGGCACATCACACTGCATTCATCCACGAATTTCTGGGCATTTTACATAGCCATTTCCCAACGATTTTATACATCCATTTCGATTTCACCCAGGATTTACCCACAACAAATTTATATAGCCATTAACTAATGAATTTATATAGTCTTTACATAGCGATTTCAACCTTCCTTACACAATGTTTTCATCTCTTTTTACCCAACAATTTCATCTTCTTTACACTGCGAATTCCCCCATCCTTCACTACTATGTTTTGATTTCTTTTAAATAACAACATGGGTTATCTGTTGATTAGACAACGGATTAATATATTTTCAATAATTAATGGACAACGTATTACTTAACACAACAAATTAATGGACAACATTATTCAATAAACTTGTGAACTAGGCATCGATCCATTTCTTAGCATTTTAATTTCACTTTTAAAATGTATTTTACACAGTGATTCTGCTGGGCAGCGATCCATTCTTCTTAGAGTTTCAATTCCACCTTAAACTTATTTATTAGATAGCAATTTTTATGCAGTTATTTGTATATGACCGCGATTGTATGCGATGTAGTTATATGACAGTGAATTTGTATATGGCAGCGATTTTTGTGTATGGCAACGATTTTGTATGCTATGTATTTTTATGACATCGATTTTTTTTAGACAACATATAACTAGACAGAGTTTCCTTTTAATTGCTAGACAACGTTTTATTTCAAATTCTAGACAACACATCAATGCTAGGCAACATATTTTTAGGCTGTGTTTTCATCCCCTATATCTTATAGAAAGTGTGAATATGTTGAATAACATGAATATTGATATCGATATGTTCGACAACGTGAGTAATGATATCAATATGTGAATACTGATATGTTGAATATTGATATGTTTTTGCATGTGAATATTGAGATATTGATATTGATATGTTGGACAACGTTTATATATTGATGACAAGGACCTTATATAAAATAGACAACAAATTTATATATATATATATAATCGACAACAAATTTTATACATGATAGAGAACATTTCACATGATGACAACAATGATATATTAGACATCAATAATATAGCCAACAGTAATATAGACAACAATAATATAGCCATATATTAGACAACAATATCATGTATTTAGACAACAACATCAAAGATTTAATAGACAACGTAGTTCATTTATATTATGTTAAGTAGTTCAAATATTAATAGACAACATATATTGATTATGTTAAGTGCATATAGTAGTTCACTTTTTAATGCAAAAATAGAACAAGTAGTTATTCCATAAATGGTAAAGAAAGATCAGTTTAAGGATTGTATGACGCATGTGGAATCAGGAAACTAATGTGAGGTATGATTGGTTAAATATTAGATTCCTAGGATCCATTAACTATGTTGATGTAGGATTGCTTTGGAATTTAAGGTGATGTATGATTGTTATAGTAGTTAGTTTTCCCTTGCATCTCGTCAACTTGTTTTTGGGTTCTTGGGTTAGTCGTCTTGTGTTTCAACAGTTAATTCGATCTCCTAGCATGTTGAATTTTTCTTGGGTTATTGGTCTAGATGTGTTATGTTGCGCCAGGGTTATCGTCACGCCTATCACCTTGTGACGGCATGATTACTGATGAGGGGATCATTGCGCACCCTAATGGATAGAGGCGAAGGATAACCTGGCTGGAGTCTGTGCTTCCCGATGTGGGCGTTGTTTGTTGTAATGGTTGTTGATACTTGGTTTTGTAACGCCTTAAGGCGTTGGGTTTGCATGACGTAGAGGTTTCTAGTTCCTAGTCGTCGAAGCCACTGTGTTGGGTGGTTGATGTTGTCTTTTAGCTTGTAGGTGTTGTCTTTCTTGTGTCGGGCGGGTCGTCGTTTCTATCTATATTTTGATTATCGCATGTTTCATCCAGTTGCATGATGTGCTAGTGTGATAAGTCATTGTTGTCTGTTGCCTGATATGTGTGTGTTGTGTTCATCGTCAGGTTATGTTGTTTAATTGTTTTTGTTGTTTCCTTCCTGCTTCAAACAAAAAAAAATGCACTTGCTTTCGTTGCTTGTAGTTGTAACGATGGGGACGTTACATATGGTATCAGAGCGGGTTCAACCCTACGATTGTGGATCACCATGATTTCCACTATAGTAAACCCTAGAGTAATAACCTAGCGATAAGTACAAACTTTAACATGCCCATGCGGTGATCTCGATGAGAAGACGCCACAAAGGTTTGCAATGGGTGTTGTGGAAGGAGGTGTGACGCCTCCAGAGGTGCCCGCACCCTTGGATTCTAACCCCTAAGGGGAAGTACAAGTCCTCGGGCTGGATTCGATTATTGTAAGGTATGATGGTCTGACAAGGTCCTTCCAGGGAAATTCAAAAGGCCTTGATTCACCATATATAATGAGATGAGGCTAGGGCGCATGTACCCCTGAAGGTCCACAATGCGCCCCAGCCAATACCATTAGCATTCATCGAGAACTCGAGAGAGATAAGTTCTCGAGTCCATGAGTGTCATGGATGGCTGGGCCATCGAGGCATGGATGTAGATCAAGGCGATGTGCTTCATGCTTCGTGATTACGACCTCCAACATGAAGGTCCACATGGTGGTATTTCAACTGAAGGGGAGCGCTCTTCTATGGTGAAAGACGCTCCTGCCACATTTGAACATGGCAGTCAAAGATGTGTCATGGGAAATGTTCGAGGAATGGTTCTAAGAGAGGTATCTATCGGAGGAATTCATTGAGCATCATCTCGAAGAGTTCAACCCCTTGTGACAAGGCGTCTGTGCAGGGCCCTTTTTGGAGCTTCTTTGGTATGCTTCGCACCTAATTACTGAGAAACTTAAGGTCAACAAGTTATTGTTGGGCCTTAATGTTAGGATTCAGCTTCTATTTTGGGTACCAGGAATACTGGACCGAAGAAAGTGTGTTGGAATGTGGGGAGACACATTACCAGCGTGACTTCCCAGTGGAGAGGACTAGAGCATCTGAATCAGTCGGACCCACTATCGTGGGAGTTTTGGGCAAGGCCCATAAGATTCATGCAGCAGTGAATAATCGCCAGGAAGAACCTCAGTCAATTGTTCTCAAGACGTCAGGTACCATCGCTGACCAGACCCTTAGTATTTGATATATCCAGGTGCTACAGAGAGTTTCATTTTTGGGGCAGTGCTAAAAATAATTAAGGTAAAGGCAGTTGAACATGATGAGTTTTTCTTTGTAGAAATGACTTCGGTATCCAAAAAAAAGGTTGGAGGGAAGGTTACGGGCTGTAGCCTTAACCTGAGAGAGTTTGTCACCAGGGCCAACATATACATCACGATCTTAGGATTTTATGACATCATGATCGGTATGGACTGGTTGGAATCACATGAGGCAATACTCAACTGTAAGATGAAACGGTTGAGCTTGGTCCATGATGAGGGATAGAGACGCATAATTGTAGGTCGTAACCAGGGAGTTTCCCTGAGGTTCATCTCTTCCATGCATCTATGGAAGATCATGTGTAAGGGATGTGAGATTTATGTGATCCTTGCGTTAAACGAGAAGGGAGTAATGGAAGGTCTAGCACACCTTTAGGTGGTGAGAGAGTTGTAGACATCTTCCCTGAGGAGTTACCTGGGATGCCATCGGAGAGGGAATTGGATGTTACCATAGACCTAAAACCGAGGACTGAACCGATAGCAAGAACGCCTTATCGGATGTCGACCCCAGAGTTACAAGAGTTGAGAATGCAACTGAAGGAGTTGTTGGGATTTATACGTCCAAGTGTGTCACCATGGGGTGCGCTTGTTATTTTCATACAAAAGAAGGACGGGTCATAGAGACTCTGCATTGACTACCATCAATTGAACAAGGCAACGGTCGGGAATCAATATCTGTTGCCAAGGATTGATGATATGTTTGATCAGATGAAGGGTGCGATGGTGTTTTCAAAGATTGACTTGAGATTAGGGTATCACCAGTTACGGATCAAGGAGGATGAAAGCCCTAAGACTGCCTTTAAGACAAGGTTTGGACGTTATGAGTTTACTGTTTTACCGTTTGGACTCACGAACTCCCCAGGGGTATTTATGAGTTTGATGAACGGGGTGTTCTGTGACTACTTGGACAAGTTCTTCCGTCCAAGTATTCATAGACGATATTTTGATTTACTCTCAGACGATGGAGGAGCATAATGAACACTTGCGCTTGGTACTACAGTGTTTGTGAGAGAACAAATTGTATGGGAATTTGTCTAAATGCTCATTTTATCAATCAAAGATTCACTACTTAGGGCATGTCATCTTCGACGAAGGTATCGTCGTGGATCCAACAAAGGTTGAGGCTATTATGGAATGGCTTGCACAGACGAATGTCTCGAAAGTGCATAGCTCCATGGGTTTAGCGAGATACTACCGACGGTTCATCGAGGGTTTTTCAAATATAGCAAATCCAATTATGGAATTGCAGAAGAAGAACAAGAAGTTTATTTGGACCGAGAAATGCGTGAAATCATTTTGGAGGCTCAAGGAGTTGTTGACAACAACACCGATACTAAAATTCCTTGACATGGACGCGGACTTCTTGGTATGCACTGATGCATCCAAGGAAGGCTTAGGCGGGGTCTTGATGCAAGACGGTCAAGTGATCACTTACATCCTGAGAAAGTTGAGACGACATGAAGAGAACTGTGCAACGCATGATTTGGAGTTGTTATCCATTGTTTATGCCTTGAGAATTTGGAGACGTTACCTGATTGGACAGAAATTCGAACTAAAAATGGACCACTGTGGACTAAAACACATCTTGACGCAAAGTGACTCGAGCGTGCGACAACGATGTTGGTCAAAATTGCTTAGCGAGTAGGATTTTGAGATTTCTTACATAAATGGAACAATGAATAGAGTGGGGATGTGTTGAGTCAGAGACCACACATCTTTTCTATGATGCCTCTTTAGACGAATCTACATGAAAAGATTCTAACTTTACAGTGCGACGATGACTGGTACAAAGAGGTCAAGGATTTTATCAGACAAAACACAATGATGGTACCAAGATTTGAAGGTTGAACATAGACATCCAGTAGGATTAATACAACCACATGCTATTATGGAATCAAAATGGGAGGTCATTTCGATGGATTTCATTGTTGGATTTCCCCTGACGGTAAGGAGACATGACTCTATTTTTGAGGTAGTAGACACTCTGACAAAGAGTGCTCATTTTATTCCTGTGCATACGACGTATCAAACACCTGACATAACTTTAGTTTTCATCATTGAGATTGTGAAGCTGCATGGCATGCCTAAGAGGATTATATCCGATCGAAGATCAATGTTTACTAGATGATTTTGGACTAGTTTCCAAGAGGCCTTGGGAACCCAACTTAGCTTTACTACTGTGTATCACCCGGAGATAGACGGGCAGACCGAACGAACAAACCAAATCTTGGAGGACATGTTGCGCATGTACGTGATGGACCAACATAAGCATTGGGAAGAATTCTTGCCACTGGTATAATTTGCATATAACAACAGTTATCAAAGCACCATTAAGATGATGCCTTTTGAGTTTCTTTATGGGCCACCGTGTTTGACGACGTTGATTTGGGATCGTCTTGAGGATAGGGTCCTGGTGGGTCTAGAAGCGATCCAAGAAACGGAAGTTCAAATGAAAACAATAAGACAAAGGATCGAGGAAGTGCAGGATCGACAATAGAGTTATTTCGATGTGCATCGTGTCGATTGTAGCTATGAAGTTGGCAATCAAGTCTTCTTGTGGGTGAAACCGCATAACAGTTCGATAAAGTTTGGAAAGGGTGCTAAAATATCTCCTAGGTTCAGGGGATCCTGAGAGATTGTGGAAAAGAGAGGGATAGTAGCCTATTTGTCTAGCCTTGCCTAATTCTTTGAAGCATACACATGATGTCTTTCACGTCTTTGTTTGAGACATTATGTTGGTGATCCTACTCATATTGTTAACTTGAGTTCCTTGCAGGATCAGACGAGGGTGCGCTCACGAAAGATTTGATCTGTATCCTAGACCATCGCATTCGACAGCTACGACCTCTAACAGTAGATCAATTCAAGGTCCAGTGGGACAACTATAGTCTGCACTCGACAACCTAGGAGGACACATATGATATGCGCCAACAGATTCCATTTTTGTTTGATAGATAGACTTATGATACTATGATACACTTTATCTCAACAATTAGATACTGTGAAACTTCGGGACTCACATGTGGAGTAGAGGGGTCATGCAGGACAACCAGAGACATTGAGGGAGAGGTGTGGTAGCAGCCCTACCACAACCTACTAGCACTCCCACCGTGGCTCGAACTATAGGTTAACGATTACCTAGTTCAAGAAGACCCACGATGCTGTGAGGACAAACTGTGATAATCGCTCACGATGATTCTAAGGGGCATGCAATAAGGCAAGGGACTTATTCCTTAGAGGCCCTTAGTCTCCCACAAGATCACTTGGAGGAGTATTGACTCTAGGGGTTTTTGATGTCTACCAAAGTCAGTCAAGAGGCAAGTGGCACCCTTGGAGCACGTAGTGCGTCCTGAAGGGCACATCGCGCAAGGAAAATAAAAAGAGGCGAGTGGCACCCTTGGAGCATGTAGTGCGTCCTGAAGGGCACGTCGCACAAGGAAAACAAAAAGAGGCGAGTGGGACCCTTGGAGCACCTAGTGCATCGTGAAGGGCACGTTGTGATTTTAACTGGTAAGTGAATAAACCTAGTCGGCCCTAAAATGAATGATGTAATAAGAAATATTTAAAAACAATTTTTCCCTAATGAAAATGTCGCACAGCTTAGTGAAATTAAACCTAGGTCTAAGTAGAACATGTGGTCAAAAAATAATAATAATAAATAAACATGTAACAAGAAGGGGGGTAATAAATTCAAATTTATTTATTAAAGTCAAAATTATAATGGAGGATTAAAATTTTAAAAACGGAAATGGTTGTTCTTATCTACTTTTACTAATTTAATTTTAGTTAAAAAGAAAATATGGTAAATGGTGTTTTATCTACACTTGCTGAATTAATTTTTAATTAAAGAAGAAAAAGGGTAAATGGTTGTTTTATCTACACTTTCTAAATTGATTTTTAGTTAAAAAGGAAAAAGAGGGAAACTTAAAAGAAATAGGAAACTTAAAGAAAAAGGGGAAACTTAAAGAAATGGGGAAGCATAAAGAAAAAGTTGAATGTCTAACTTAGTAAGGAATCTTGCCTTGGGAACTTGTTGTTTATGAACTCAACTAGGAATTAAGTAAGGTGTAATTCATTTACGTTTTGTAAAGGAATATTGGGACACCAAGGAGCATTTTTAGGAATGATTTTAGGTGGGTGAGGGAAATAGGAATATTTAATTAATTAATAAAATTGATTTTCTGGTGAAACTAGGGGATGGGTGACATGTGTACAGGGGAGGTTTTTCGAAATTAATTAACTGAAAAAGGAATTTAATGAGAATTTGGGAAACTAATTACTTAAAAAAATCTATTAAAAGGATGGAGGAGGAGGAGTATGGATCGACTCATCTTTTGGCTTAGCGTTGTGCTGCTGAAATTTTACTTGATTGAACTTTTTCTTGTGGGAGTTGGGATACCCAGTTTGGGTAATGAGTGGTAGCTCAACCTTGCGAGGCGAGCTGGCTGCTAGCAATTCTTGGGTATTGTGTGCATGGTCCCTTTGTGGCTCGGGGGGCTCAGGGGGAAGAAGAGTACGCCTAGTGTTGGCTGGGAGGTATCGGTGAGGTCACATTGGTCAGCAAGCGGGAGCTGGGTGGAGAGCGCGCAGGACAACGACTCATAGCTTTCGCATTTGGCTATGGTACGCATGTGTATATTTGTGAATGGTAGTTTAATATTGTTCATGCGCCTTCAGTACTGTATTTCTATTGTGTTAAAGGTTTTGTTTTATTCAACGTTTTATGATTAAGAACTTAAAGTCATCCCAACCTTATGCTCGTTGTATTCGAAATTGACTTCCCGTGGCGAACCCAACCTCTGATTGCATTGACTTCTCTGCATTGTTTTTATTGATTAATGCGAATAAAATTTGAGTTTTTATCTTCTGTCCCTTATCCCTTTAGTTATTAGTCTGTGCCTGAGCAGTCGACTAGGAGTCGAATTGACGGTCATCACTTCGGTGTTTAAAGACTTATAGATTGAAATGCCCTGCTTTCTTGTTTATGGATAATAAGTGAAGGATAAATTTCGCCCAATTATCTATCCCTTACTTATCTATGTGTTTTATTTTCTGATTAAGCTCTAATCCTTGCGCCTTCTTGTGAATGAGTATCCTTGCATTTTTTATTGATTCATTGTCAAATGATTGGTCCTTGCGCCTTCTTGTGATTGAGTATCTCTGTGCTTTGTTGATTCATCTCAGATCAATTCATATCTGTGATTTCTTGGTATATATTCTCTACGTATTTGAATGGTTCATCTTTGAACGTTGATCTCTGTGTTTTCTTGTGATTGATTATCTATGCGGTTAGAATGATTAATCTCTGAAGGATTAATCCACAAATTTCTTGGCTCCTAGAAAAAAGGGAAAAACATTTTTATTGGCACATCACACAACTTTCATCCACAAATTTTGAGCGTATTACTTAGTAATTCAAAAACGTTTTTATTGACACATCACACAACTTTCATCCACAAATTTTGAGTGTATTACTTAATAATTCAAAAATGTTTTTATTGCCACATCACACAACTTTCATCCACAAATTCTGAGCGTATTACTTAGTAATTCAAAACGTTTTTATTGGCACATCACACAACTTTCATCCACAAATTATGAGTGCATTACTTTGTAATTCAAAAACATTTTTATTGGCACATCACACAGCTTTCATCCACAAATTCTGAGCGTATTACTTAGTAATTCAAAATGCTTTTATTGGAACATCACACAGCTTTCATCCACAAATTCTGAGCGTGATACTTGGTAATTCAAAAACGTTTTTATTGGCACATCACACAACTTTCATCCACAAATTCTGAGCGTATTACTTAGTATTTCAAAAAAGTTTTTATTGGCACATCACACCGCATTCATCCACAAATTTCTAGGCGTTTTACATAGCCATTTCCTATCGATTTTATACAGCGATTTCGATTTCACCCAGGGTTTACACACAAAAAATTTATATAGCCATTCACCGACGAATTTATATAGTCTTTACACAACGATTTCATATTTCCTTACACATCGTTTTCATCTCTTTTTACCCAATGATTTCATATTCTTTACACCGCGAATTCCCCCATCCTTCACTACTGTGTTTTGATTGCTTTTGAATAGAAACATGGGTTATCTGTTGATTAGACAACGAATTAATATATTTTCAATAATCAATGGATAGGGGATTACTTAACACAACGAATTAATGGACAACATTATTCAATAAACTTGTGATCTGGGCATCGATCCATTTCTTAGCATTTCACTTTTAAAATGTATTTTACACAGTGATTTTGCTAGCAACGATCCATTCTTCTTAGAGTTTCAATTCCACCTTAAACGTATTTATTAGACAACAATTTTTAATGAAACGATTTGTATATGACTGCGATTGTATGTGGTGTAGTTATATGACAACGGATTTTTATATGGCAGTGATTTTTGTGTATGGAAGCGATTTTATATGCTGTGTATTTTTATGACATCGATTGTTTTTAGACAACATATAAGTAGACATAGTTTCCTTTTAATTGTTAGACAACATTTTCTTTCAAATGCTAGACAACACATCAATGCTAGGCAACATATTTTTAGGCTGTGTTTTCATCCCTTATATCTTATAGACAACGTGAATATGTTGGACAACACAAATATTGATATCAATATGTTGGACAACGTGAGTAATGATATCAATATGTTAATACTGATATGTTTTTGCATGTGAATATTGATATATTGATATTGATATGTTGGATAGCATTTATATATTAATGGCGACGACCTTATATAAAATAGACAACATATATATATATATATA
>ML817469.1:225315-247058 GCA_009831015.1 Picea engelmannii | reverse complement strand
GACACTTATTTGCAAGTGATCTGGGTTATTATATCTATTGATCGTTTGATTATGATTATGAGATATTATGGATTTGATGATATGTTATTTGGTTGTATTACATAGACAAGTGCTATTGACTGGGTTCTCCTGAGTGTGTAGGACTTTGACATTGAGGATGCAGAGGCATCGATGAAACCCCTTGGACTCCAAATCGAGTCAGGGAGTGGACTATTGGGGTTTGAATGTTGCTGGTATGACATATGTACATATGATTAGATGTTATGATGATTGATTATTATTGTTGACATGTTTCGTTGATGAATGTAGGATGACGATAACTTGCGAACCAAACATGATCTGCGTTTTCTTGTGATTGATTATCTATGCGGTTAGAATGATTGATCCACGAATTCCTTGGCTTCTGGAAAAAGGGGAAAAACGTTTTTATTGGCACATCACACATCTTTCATCCACAAATTCTGAGTGTATTACTTAGTAATTAAAAATCGTTTTTATTGTCACATCACACATCTTTCATCCACAAATTATGAGCATATTACTTAGTAATTCAAAAACGTTTTTATTGGCACATCACACAAATTTCATCCACAAATTATGAGCGTATTACTTAGTAATTCAAAACGTTTTTATTAACACATCACACAACTTTCATCCACAAATTCTGAGTGTATTACTTGGTAATTCAAAAACGTTTTTATTGGCACATCACATAGCTTTCATCCACAAAATCTGAGCGTATTACTTAGTAATTCAAAAACGTTTTTATTGGTACATCGCATAGCTTTCATCCACAAATTTTGAGTGTATTACTTAGTAATTCAAAACGTTTTTATTGTCACATCACACAACTTTCATCCACAAATTTTGAGCGTGATACTTGGTAATTCAAAAACATTTTTATTGCCACATCACACAACTTTCATCCACAAATTTTGAGCGTATTACTTAGTAATTCAAAAACATTTTTATTGGCACATCACACTGCATTCATCCACGAATTTCTGGGCATTTTACATAGCCATTTCCCAACGATTTTATACATCCATTTCGATTTCACCCAGGATTTACCCACAACAAATTTATATAGCCATTAACTAATGAATTTATATAGTCTTTACATAGCGATTTCAACCTTCCTTACACAATGTTTTCATCTCTTTTTACCCAACAATTTCATCTTCTTTACACTGCGAATTCCCCCATCCTTCACTACTATGTTTTGATTTCTTTTAAATAACAACATGGGTTATCTGTTGATTAGACAACGGATTAATATATTTTCAATAATTAATGGACAACGTATTACTTAACACAACAAATTAATGGACAACATTATTCAATAAACTTGTGAACTAGGCATCGATCCATTTCTTAGCATTTTAATTTCACTTTTAAAATGTATTTTACACAGTGATTCTGCTGGGCAGCGATCCATTCTTCTTAGAGTTTCAATTCCACCTTAAACTTATTTATTAGATAGCAATTTTTATGCAGTTATTTGTATATGACCGCGATTGTATGCGATGTAGTTATATGACAGTGAATTTGTATATGGCAGCGATTTTTGTGTATGGCAACGATTTTGTATGCTATGTATTTTTATGACATCGATTTTTTTTAGACAACATATAACTAGACAGAGTTTCCTTTTAATTGCTAGACAACGTTTTATTTCAAATTCTAGACAACACATCAATGCTAGGCAACATATTTTTAGGCTGTGTTTTCATCCCCTATATCTTATAGAAAGTGTGAATATGTTGAATAACATGAATATTGATATCGATATGTTCGACAACGTGAGTAATGATATCAATATGTGAATACTGATATGTTGAATATTGATATGTTTTTGCATGTGAATATTGAGATATTGATATTGATATGTTGGACAACGTTTATATATTGATGACAAGGACCTTATATAAAATAGACAACAAATTTATATATATATATATAATCGACAACAAATTTTATACATGATAGAGAACATTTCACATGATGACAACAATGATATATTAGACATCAATAATATAGCCAACAGTAATATAGACAACAATAATATAGCCATATATTAGACAACAATATCATGTATTTAGACAACAACATCAAAGATTTAATAGACAACGTAGTTCATTTATATTATGTTAAGTAGTTCAAATATTAATAGACAACATATATTGATTATGTTAAGTGCATATAGTAGTTCACTTTTTAATGCAAAAATAGAACAAGTAGTTATTCCATAAATGGTAAAGAAAGATCAGTTTAAGGATTGTATGACGCATGTGGAATCAGGAAACTAATGTGAGGTATGATTGGTTAAATATTAGATTCCTAGGATCCATTAACTATGTTGATGTAGGATTGCTTTGGAATTTAAGGTGATGTATGATTGTTATAGTAGTTAGTTTTCCCTTGCATCTCGTCAACTTGTTTTTGGGTTCTTGGGTTAGTCGTCTTGTGTTTCAACAGTTAATTCGATCTCCTAGCATGTTGAATTTTTCTTGGGTTATTGGTCTAGATGTGTTATGTTGCGCCAGGGTTATCGTCACGCCTATCACCTTGTGACGGCATGATTACTGATGAGGGGATCATTGCGCACCCTAATGGATAGAGGCGAAGGATAACCTGGCTGGAGTCTGTGCTTCCCGATGTGGGCGTTGTTTGTTGTAATGGTTGTTGATACTTGGTTTTGTAACGCCTTAAGGCGTTGGGTTTGCATGACGTAGAGGTTTCTAGTTCCTAGTCGTCGAAGCCACTGTGTTGGGTGGTTGATGTTGTCTTTTAGCTTGTAGGTGTTGTCTTTCTTGTGTCGGGCGGGTCGTCGTTTCTATCTATATTTTGATTATCGCATGTTTCATCCAGTTGCATGATGTGCTAGTGTGATAAGTCATTGTTGTCTGTTGCCTGATATGTGTGTGTTGTGTTCATCGTCAGGTTATGTTGTTTAATTGTTTTTGTTGTTTCCTTCCTGCTTCAAACAAAAAAAAATGCACTTGCTTTCGTTGCTTGTAGTTGTAACGATGGGGACGTTACATATGGTATCAGAGCGGGTTCAACCCTACGATTGTGGATCACCATGATTTCCACTATAGTAAACCCTAGAGTAATAACCTAGCGATAAGTACAAACTTTAACATGCCCATGCGGTGATCTCGATGAGAAGACGCCACAAAGGTTTGCAATGGGTGTTGTGGAAGGAGGTGTGACGCCTCCAGAGGTGCCCGCACCCTTGGATTCTAACCCCTAAGGGGAAGTACAAGTCCTCGGGCTGGATTCGATTATTGTAAGGTATGATGGTCTGACAAGGTCCTTCCAGGGAAATTCAAAAGGCCTTGATTCACCATATATAATGAGATGAGGCTAGGGCGCATGTACCCCTGAAGGTCCACAATGCGCCCCAGCCAATACCATTAGCATTCATCGAGAACTCGAGAGAGATAAGTTCTCGAGTCCATGAGTGTCATGGATGGCTGGGCCATCGAGGCATGGATGTAGATCAAGGCGATGTGCTTCATGCTTCGTGATTACGACCTCCAACATGAAGGTCCACATGGTGGTATTTCAACTGAAGGGGAGCGCTCTTCTATGGTGAAAGACGCTCCTGCCACATTTGAACATGGCAGTCAAAGATGTGTCATGGGAAATGTTCGAGGAATGGTTCTAAGAGAGGTATCTATCGGAGGAATTCATTGAGCATCATCTCGAAGAGTTCAACCCCTTGTGACAAGGCGTCTGTGCAGGGCCCTTTTTGGAGCTTCTTTGGTATGCTTCGCACCTAATTACTGAGAAACTTAAGGTCAACAAGTTATTGTTGGGCCTTAATGTTAGGATTCAGCTTCTATTTTGGGTACCAGGAATACTGGACCGAAGAAAGTGTGTTGGAATGTGGGGAGACACATTACCAGCGTGACTTCCCAGTGGAGAGGACTAGAGCATCTGAATCAGTCGGACCCACTATCGTGGGAGTTTTGGGCAAGGCCCATAAGATTCATGCAGCAGTGAATAATCGCCAGGAAGAACCTCAGTCAATTGTTCTCAAGACGTCAGGTACCATCGCTGACCAGACCCTTAGTATTTGATATATCCAGGTGCTACAGAGAGTTTCATTTTTGGGGCAGTGCTAAAAATAATTAAGGTAAAGGCAGTTGAACATGATGAGTTTTTCTTTGTAGAAATGACTTCGGTATCCAAAAAAAAGGTTGGAGGGAAGGTTACGGGCTGTAGCCTTAACCTGAGAGAGTTTGTCACCAGGGCCAACATATACATCACGATCTTAGGATTTTATGACATCATGATCGGTATGGACTGGTTGGAATCACATGAGGCAATACTCAACTGTAAGATGAAACGGTTGAGCTTGGTCCATGATGAGGGATAGAGACGCATAATTGTAGGTCGTAACCAGGGAGTTTCCCTGAGGTTCATCTCTTCCATGCATCTATGGAAGATCATGTGTAAGGGATGTGAGATTTATGTGATCCTTGCGTTAAACGAGAAGGGAGTAATGGAAGGTCTAGCACACCTTTAGGTGGTGAGAGAGTTGTAGACATCTTCCCTGAGGAGTTACCTGGGATGCCATCGGAGAGGGAATTGGATGTTACCATAGACCTAAAACCGAGGACTGAACCGATAGCAAGAACGCCTTATCGGATGTCGACCCCAGAGTTACAAGAGTTGAGAATGCAACTGAAGGAGTTGTTGGGATTTATACGTCCAAGTGTGTCACCATGGGGTGCGCTTGTTATTTTCATACAAAAGAAGGACGGGTCATAGAGACTCTGCATTGACTACCATCAATTGAACAAGGCAACGGTCGGGAATCAATATCTGTTGCCAAGGATTGATGATATGTTTGATCAGATGAAGGGTGCGATGGTGTTTTCAAAGATTGACTTGAGATTAGGGTATCACCAGTTACGGATCAAGGAGGATGAAAGCCCTAAGACTGCCTTTAAGACAAGGTTTGGACGTTATGAGTTTACTGTTTTACCGTTTGGACTCACGAACTCCCCAGGGGTATTTATGAGTTTGATGAACGGGGTGTTCTGTGACTACTTGGACAAGTTCTTCCGTCCAAGTATTCATAGACGATATTTTGATTTACTCTCAGACGATGGAGGAGCATAATGAACACTTGCGCTTGGTACTACAGTGTTTGTGAGAGAACAAATTGTATGGGAATTTGTCTAAATGCTCATTTTATCAATCAAAGATTCACTACTTAGGGCATGTCATCTTCGACGAAGGTATCGTCGTGGATCCAACAAAGGTTGAGGCTATTATGGAATGGCTTGCACAGACGAATGTCTCGAAAGTGCATAGCTCCATGGGTTTAGCGAGATACTACCGACGGTTCATCGAGGGTTTTTCAAATATAGCAAATCCAATTATGGAATTGCAGAAGAAGAACAAGAAGTTTATTTGGACCGAGAAATGCGTGAAATCATTTTGGAGGCTCAAGGAGTTGTTGACAACAACACCGATACTAAAATTCCTTGACATGGACGCGGACTTCTTGGTATGCACTGATGCATCCAAGGAAGGCTTAGGCGGGGTCTTGATGCAAGACGGTCAAGTGATCACTTACATCCTGAGAAAGTTGAGACGACATGAAGAGAACTGTGCAACGCATGATTTGGAGTTGTTATCCATTGTTTATGCCTTGAGAATTTGGAGACGTTACCTGATTGGACAGAAATTCGAACTAAAAATGGACCACTGTGGACTAAAACACATCTTGACGCAAAGTGACTCGAGCGTGCGACAACGATGTTGGTCAAAATTGCTTAGCGAGTAGGATTTTGAGATTTCTTACATAAATGGAACAATGAATAGAGTGGGGATGTGTTGAGTCAGAGACCACACATCTTTTCTATGATGCCTCTTTAGACGAATCTACATGAAAAGATTCTAACTTTACAGTGCGACGATGACTGGTACAAAGAGGTCAAGGATTTTATCAGACAAAACACAATGATGGTACCAAGATTTGAAGGTTGAACATAGACATCCAGTAGGATTAATACAACCACATGCTATTATGGAATCAAAATGGGAGGTCATTTCGATGGATTTCATTGTTGGATTTCCCCTGACGGTAAGGAGACATGACTCTATTTTTGAGGTAGTAGACACTCTGACAAAGAGTGCTCATTTTATTCCTGTGCATACGACGTATCAAACACCTGACATAACTTTAGTTTTCATCATTGAGATTGTGAAGCTGCATGGCATGCCTAAGAGGATTATATCCGATCGAAGATCAATGTTTACTAGATGATTTTGGACTAGTTTCCAAGAGGCCTTGGGAACCCAACTTAGCTTTACTACTGTGTATCACCCGGAGATAGACGGGCAGACCGAACGAACAAACCAAATCTTGGAGGACATGTTGCGCATGTACGTGATGGACCAACATAAGCATTGGGAAGAATTCTTGCCACTGGTATAATTTGCATATAACAACAGTTATCAAAGCACCATTAAGATGATGCCTTTTGAGTTTCTTTATGGGCCACCGTGTTTGACGACGTTGATTTGGGATCGTCTTGAGGATAGGGTCCTGGTGGGTCTAGAAGCGATCCAAGAAACGGAAGTTCAAATGAAAACAATAAGACAAAGGATCGAGGAAGTGCAGGATCGACAATAGAGTTATTTCGATGTGCATCGTGTCGATTGTAGCTATGAAGTTGGCAATCAAGTCTTCTTGTGGGTGAAACCGCATAACAGTTCGATAAAGTTTGGAAAGGGTGCTAAAATATCTCCTAGGTTCAGGGGATCCTGAGAGATTGTGGAAAAGAGAGGGATAGTAGCCTATTTGTCTAGCCTTGCCTAATTCTTTGAAGCATACACATGATGTCTTTCACGTCTTTGTTTGAGACATTATGTTGGTGATCCTACTCATATTGTTAACTTGAGTTCCTTGCAGGATCAGACGAGGGTGCGCTCACGAAAGATTTGATCTGTATCCTAGACCATCGCATTCGACAGCTACGACCTCTAACAGTAGATCAATTCAAGGTCCAGTGGGACAACTATAGTCTGCACTCGACAACCTAGGAGGACACATATGATATGCGCCAACAGATTCCATTTTTGTTTGATAGATAGACTTATGATACTATGATACACTTTATCTCAACAATTAGATACTGTGAAACTTCGGGACTCACATGTGGAGTAGAGGGGTCATGCAGGACAACCAGAGACATTGAGGGAGAGGTGTGGTAGCAGCCCTACCACAACCTACTAGCACTCCCACCGTGGCTCGAACTATAGGTTAACGATTACCTAGTTCAAGAAGACCCACGATGCTGTGAGGACAAACTGTGATAATCGCTCACGATGATTCTAAGGGGCATGCAATAAGGCAAGGGACTTATTCCTTAGAGGCCCTTAGTCTCCCACAAGATCACTTGGAGGAGTATTGACTCTAGGGGTTTTTGATGTCTACCAAAGTCAGTCAAGAGGCAAGTGGCACCCTTGGAGCACGTAGTGCGTCCTGAAGGGCACATCGCGCAAGGAAAATAAAAAGAGGCGAGTGGCACCCTTGGAGCATGTAGTGCGTCCTGAAGGGCACGTCGCACAAGGAAAACAAAAAGAGGCGAGTGGGACCCTTGGAGCACCTAGTGCATCGTGAAGGGCACGTTGTGATTTTAACTGGTAAGTGAATAAACCTAGTCGGCCCTAAAATGAATGATGTAATAAGAAATATTTAAAAACAATTTTTCCCTAATGAAAATGTCGCACAGCTTAGTGAAATTAAACCTAGGTCTAAGTAGAACATGTGGTCAAAAAATAATAATAATAAATAAACATGTAACAAGAAGGGGGGTAATAAATTCAAATTTATTTATTAAAGTCAAAATTATAATGGAGGATTAAAATTTTAAAAACGGAAATGGTTGTTCTTATCTACTTTTACTAATTTAATTTTAGTTAAAAAGAAAATATGGTAAATGGTGTTTTATCTACACTTGCTGAATTAATTTTTAATTAAAGAAGAAAAAGGGTAAATGGTTGTTTTATCTACACTTTCTAAATTGATTTTTAGTTAAAAAGGAAAAAGAGGGAAACTTAAAAGAAATAGGAAACTTAAAGAAAAAGGGGAAACTTAAAGAAATGGGGAAGCATAAAGAAAAAGTTGAATGTCTAACTTAGTAAGGAATCTTGCCTTGGGAACTTGTTGTTTATGAACTCAACTAGGAATTAAGTAAGGTGTAATTCATTTACGTTTTGTAAGGGAATATTGGGACACCAAGGAGCATTTTTAGGAATGATTTTAGGTGGGTGAGGGAAATAGGAATATTTAATTAATTAATAAAATTGATTTTCTGGTGAAACTAGGGGATGGGTGACATGTGTACGGGGGAGGTTTTTCGAAATTAATTAACTGAAAAAGGAATTTAATGAGAATTTGGGAAACTAATTACTTAAAAAAATCTATTAAAAGGATGGAGGAGGAGGAGTGTGGATCGACTCATCTTTTGGCTTAACGTTGTGCTGCTAAAATTTTACTTGATTGAACTTTTTCTTGTGGGAGTTGGGATACCCAGTTTGGGTAATGAGTGGTAGCTCAACCTTGCGAGGCGAGCCGGGTGCTAGTAGTTCTTGGGTATTGTGTGCATGGTCCCTTTGTGTCTCGGGGGGCTCAGGGGGAAGAAGAGTATGCCTAGTGTTGGCTGGGAGGTATCGGTGAGGTCACATTGGTTGGCAAGCGGGAGCTGGGTGGAGAGCGCGCGGGACAACGACTCGTAGCTTTTGCATTTAGCTATGGTACACATGTGTATATTTGTGAATGGTAGTTTAATATTGTTCATGCGCCTTCAGTACTGTATTTCTATTGTGTTAAAGGTTTTGTTTTATTCAACGTTTTATGATTAAGAACTTAAAGTCATCCCAACCTTATGCTTGTTGTATTCGAAATTGACTTCCCGTGGCGAACCCAACCTCTTATTGCATTGACTTCTCTGCGTTGTTTTTATTGATTAATGCGAATAAAATTTGAGTTTTTATCTTCTGTCCCTTATCCCTTTAGTTATTAGTCTGTGCCTGAGCAATCGGCTAGGAGTCGAATTGACGGTCATCACTTCGGTGTTTAAAGACTTATAGATTGAAATGCCCTGCTTTCTTGTTTATGGATAATAAGTGAAGGATAAATTTCGCCCAATTATATATCCCTTACTTATCTATGTGTTTTATTTTCTGATTAAGCTCTAATCCTTGCGCCTTCTTGTGAATGAGTATCCTTGCATTTTTTATTGATTCATTGTCAAATGATTGGTCCTTGCGCCTTCTTGTGATTGAGTATCTCTGTGTTTTGTTGATTCATCTCAGATCAATTCATATCTGTGATTTCTTGGTATATTATCTCTACGTATTCGAATGGTTCATATTTGAACGTTGATCTCTGTGTTTTATTGTGATTGATTATCTATGTGGTTAGAATGATTCATCTCTGAAGGATTAATCCACAAATTTCTTGGCTCCTGGAAAAAAGGGAAAAACATTTTTATTGGCACATCACACAACTTTCATCCACAAATTTTGAGTGTATTACTTAGTAATTCAAAAACGTTTTTATTGACACATCACACAGCTTTCATCCACAAATTTTGAGTGTATTACTTAATAATTCAAAAATGTTTTTATTGGCACATCACACAACTTTCATCCACAAATTCTGAGCGTATTACTTAGTAATTCAAAACGTTTTTATTGGCACATCACACAACTTTCATCCACAAACTATGAGTGCATTACTTCATAATTCAAAAACGTTTTTATTGGCACATCACACAACTTTCATCCACAAATTCTGAGCGTATTACTTAGTAATTCAAAAAAAAATCTGAACGTGATACTTGGTAATTCAAAAACGTTTTTATTGGCACATCACACAACTTTCATCCACAAATTCTGAGTGTATTACTTAGTATTTCAAAAAAGTTTTTATTCGCACATCACACCGCATTCATCCACAAATTTCTAGGCATTTTACATAGCCATTTCCTATCGATTTTATACATCGATTTCGATTTCACCCAGGGTTTACACACAAAAAATTTATATAGCCATTCACCGGCGAATTTATATAGTCTTTACACAACGATTTCATATTTCCTTACACATCGTTTTCATCTCTTTTTACCCAATGATTTCATATTCTTTACACCACGAATTCCCCCATCCTTCACTACTGTGTTTTGATTTCTTTTGAATAGCAACATGGGTTATCTGTTGATTAGACAACGAATTAATATATTTTCAATAATCAATGGATAGGGGATTACTTAACACAACGAATTAATGGACAACATTATTCAATAAATTTGTGATCTGGGCATCGATCCATTTCTTAGCATTTCACTTTTAAAATGTATTTTACACAGTGATTTTGCTAGCAACGATCCATTCTTCTTAGAGTTTCAATTCCACCTTAAACGTATTTATTAGACAACAATTTTTAATGCAACGATTTGTATATGACCGCGATTGTATGTGGTGTAGTTATATGACAACGGATTTTTATATGGCTGTGATTTTTGTGTATGGAAGCGATTTTATATGCTGTGTATTTTTATGACATCGATTGTTTTTAGACAACATATAAGTAGACATAGTTTCCTTTTAATTGTTAGACAACATTTTCTTTCAAATGCTAGACAACACATCAATGCTAGGCAACATATTTTTAGGTTGCGTTTTCATATTTTTAGGCTGCGTTTTCATCCCTTATATCTTATAGACAACGTGAATATGTTGGACAACACAAATATTGATATCAATATGTTGGACAACGTGAGTAATGATATCAATATGTTAATACTGATATGTTTTTGCATGTGAATATTGATATATTAATATTGATATGTTGGATAGCATTTATATATTGATGGCAACGACCTTATATAAAATAGACAACACACACACACACGCACACACACACACACACACACACACACACACACACACACACACACACATATATATATATATATAATCGACAATGGATTTTATACATAATAGACAACATTTCATATGATGACAACAATGGTATATTAGACAACAATAATATAGCCAACAGTAATAGAGACAACAATAATATAGCCATATATTAGACAACAATATCATGTATTTAGACAACAACATCGAATATTTAATAGACAACGTAGTTCATTTATATTATAATTTATGTTAAGTAGTTCAAATATTAATAGAAAGCGCATATTGATTATGTTAAGTGCATATAGTAGTTCACTTTTTAATGCAAAAATAAAACTAGTAGTTATTCCATAAAGGGTAAAGAAATATTAGTTTAAGGACTATATGACGCATGTGGAATCGGGAAATTAATGTGAGGAATGATGGGTTAAAGATTAGTTTCCTAGGCGCCATTAACCATGTTGAAGTAGGATTGATTTGGAATTTAAGGTGATGTATGATTGTTATAGTATTCAATTTTCCCTTGTGTCTTGTCGACTTGTTGTTGGGTGCTTGGGTTAGTCATCTTGTGTTTCGACAGTTAATTTGGTCTCCTAGCGTGTTGAATTTTTCTTGGGTTATTGGTCTAGATGTGTTATGTTGCGTCAGGGTTACCGTCACGCCTATCGCCTTGTGACAACATGATTCCTGATGAGGGGATCATTATGCGCCTTGATGGATAGAGGTGAAGGATAACCTAGACAGAGTCTGTGCTTCCCGATGGGGATGTTGTTCGTTGTAATGGTTTTTGGTACTTGGTTTTGTAACGCCTTAAGGCGTTGGGTTTGTGTGACGTAGAGGTTTCTAGTTCTTGGTCATCGAAGCCACTATGTCGGGTGGTTGATGTTGTCCTTTATCTTGTAGGCGTTGTCTTGCTTGTGTCAGACGAGTAGTTGTTTCTATCTATCTTTTGATTATCGCATGTTTCGTCCAGTTGCATGATGTGCTAGTGTGTTGAGTCATTGTTGTTTGTTTCCTGATCTGTGTGCATTGTGTTCGTCGTCAGGTTGTGTTGTTTAACTATTCTCGTTGTTGCCTTCCTGCTTCAAACAAAAAAAAAAATCACTTGCTTGCGTCGCTTGTAGTCGTAACGATGGGGATGTTACATAGTAGTTGTTTTCAAAAATACAAGAATTTTGAGCCAAGCATATCCCCCACAAAACCAGTGTTGGAAGAAACCTCAAGACCTTTAACGAAACATCTGCAAAAAAATATTTAAATCAATTTGACACAATGTCCCTTGACCACATAAGAGCCAACCCCAACTGTCTTCCTACCTCCATCCAAACCTGATGAGTATAAAAAAATTCTAGGAAGAGATGAACATCGATATCTTATGCTTGATTGCATAAATAAAAATATATTGGCCCTTGCTTGCCTTGATGCTGAAGTCGATCTGTGAAAAGCATCGATTTCGCACATAGGATCTAGAGGTTGTACCTGAGTTGGACCCTCCATTTGATGGAGGCTAGAGCGAAGAGATGAAGACTTGAATTGGGATGAGTCAAGGCTTGTGGTTAGGGCCTATTGAACCCTTCGTTTTTGGAGAAGACTCGATTTTGCATAAATAACATAGTTTCGAGGTAGTAGGATTGTGTTGCGGAACAACACAATGCACCAGGGGTAGTTATAAATGTGTTGTGTTGTTCTGCAACACAATCTTCTCCTAGATGGATTTATAGATGCAATTAAGGAAGTGCAACTGAGATGGTAGTGATAATGTTGCTGAGAGTGATACATTGTGCCTCCTAAGTCTCTAAATGGGTGGGAAGAAATGCGATGCAACACTGTTAGCACTTAATCTTGGATATAAAGAGAACATGTATGAGAACAATTTAATATAGCATAGCAGAAAGATTTAATATATCAAGTGCATGTGTCTTTTGTAAATTTGTATATTTATCTCTTGACAATTAGTTTTTAAAATCTAACAAATATCATTGAAAATGCAAACATACCAAGGCTAGTTAAGTCACATCAAAAAGTTCGAACCAATTAGAAATTAATATGATGAAAATAAATAAAAAAAGATAAAAAAATCTTTTCATTTTCAGTATAAAACAAGGTTAATATAAAATTATAACAAAACATTGGATAAAATTTACCAACGTCGTATTAATATAAAGTTAATAAACATTGACTCATGACTAATAACTATAGTACTAATAATGAGACATTATTCATAAAAGAAGCCATTTTTATTTTACCATGATTTAGTCTTTCTATAAATTTGAGTATTTCAAATTAATTGTTTATTCATGCCATTTTTTTTACTAATTTAAAAGCTTCTTCTTTTGAGTGCAATTTTGCGACATGCGTATCCCAAAGAATTAGAGAATGTGCAATTTTGAGACATGTGTATTCCAAAGAATCAGAGAATGTAGCAAGAAATAGTGACAACATGAAACAACATATAAAGAACGATAAAATGAAGTGTGAGAGAAACAATATGGTGTAATGCAAATGAAGGAAGCATGTGATAGTTAGAGAGAAAGTGTACTGATGAAGTTGATAGGAAGGCGACAATGGTTGAGTGCAAGAGCATGTAAAAAGATAGTTGGTAGAATGTGAGCAAAAGAAGTGTGAAATGAATGCACATGATGACACAACAAGATAGTTTCTTTGTATGGGATAATTGGAGGTGTACCCAATTCACCTTCTCTATTGTCTTAAGCATACTTGATTCTTAAACACATAATATAATGGTTGATACATACATGAAACTAAAAAACGATATACATTAATAGACTTGACAATATCACACAATTTTATTCTTCTCATTAATTGCAAAAGTACTAAAAATACAAATTATGAACTCTCAACACTATATTTGGCTTTGAACCAACTCTATACTTAACTTTACCACTAACTCTGAACCAAAATATCATAATTGTTTAGTTAGGTGTTTTTATTAATTGAGTAACCTCTCTTATTCTCAACCATCCTATGTTCAAAATATCCTAATTGTTTAGTTACGTGCTTTTATTAATTGAGTAACCTCTCTTAATCTCAACCATCCTATATTCTTCTTAATTGACTTTTCAACTTATTCTATCTTTGACTTCTTATTTGATTTTTCACTTCATCTTTTCTGCTCTGCAACTTTTCAAATTCCTTTAATTTGCATTTTAGTTTTTATATTGCATGTTATTTTTATTATACTCATTTTATGTTATCTTCCTCTTATCTACACTTGTACTCTCTATGTGCCATGATCCTATTGGCATTATTATTTCCATGCACCATCAACTCTATCACACTTCCTTCATACCTAAATTGCATATTACACTTTGCATTTTTCCCACACTTTGGCTTTGCTACACTTTCTTATCACTCCATTGGGCTTAGAAAATTTTAGGATGTTGAAGTATCAACCTCCCCTTGGTAGAAAATCATCCTTGCAAAAACTCCACTTCTTTTGTCAAATTCTCCCCCTCGCAAAGTTTTTTTTGGTATTCTCCCCCTTGCGAGTGCTTTCATAAAACTATTGTTGTCATCTATCTCATTATGTCACCTCAAATCCAGCTTTCTTTCCATGTGATTCCTTAGTGTTTCCATGAACACATTCATGTATAGTTGGTAGATACATTTATACATTAAAAAAATAAATAGAGGAGATATATGGAAAGTAAAAGAGGAAACCATTATTCCTCATGATAGCCCCAAAATTATGTATTGTGATAAAATAATCATACTGTAAAAACTTATAATATGTATATTATTAATATTTATAATTGTGTTGCCTTTATTGGCTTTCCATTGCATGATAGGTTTTATTGTATTATATATTATTTTATAAAATCTATTTAAAATGGCTAGCAGACACATAGTCAAAGAAAAAGATTGCATATCAAAAGTATCTCATCTTGATGATCACCATAAAAGTGTGTCTCATTGGTCCTCTTTACAGAGTCATACAAGGTTCGTTGTGGTTTCATTGCTTATTTTGTTTAATCTCATACATGTCATTAATGGAAGTAATACCTCAAGTTTTGTATGAGTCATTTGATTTGGTTTAGGATCGAGGATTGGGTGCATACATTACTCTTTGAATTAAGGGGGGATTATTTAACAAGACTAAGTCATGAGGTGGTAAGTCCATGCATATAGTGTTACTATTTTTTACCATTTTTTGTGGGGTTCAATTTCAAAATTCTTATGTCAAATGTAGTATTTTTGTCGAATACTTGTGACCAACACACAGTCTCTTCACAACAAACTCTCGCATGGTTATTATCTTATGAACACAACTAATAACCAAGCCCAAAAGCACATGTCAAGAATCTATCAGGCTACCCCACGTTTCAACTTCATTGTTTACAATTTACTATTTCCATGCTTATACAGATAGAATTGTAGATCCCATTGATCCAATGGAGGTAGTTGATGAAGCCAGTGATCTTGTTGATCCACCAAAAACTATAGGATCCATTGCGCTAGATTTGAATATTTGAAGTTAAATGATTTTACAATTCCAAGAGAACTAAGAAAATCTCAGTCTTCCTCCTCTTCATATTAATGGCAACACCACTCTCTTTAAAATATAAATCCCCTCTCTTCCCCTCTAGACTTATACACATGCTATAAAACTCACCCCCCTAGAATGTATTTCCCTACCATATGACTTCAATCCCTATGCTCCCACTCGCCACAACTCAATGGCCATTGGTCACATGCTCTCCTAGAGATTCATCCTACCACTACTAAAAAAGGCCCTCTCCAACCACAAGGTCATCAACACATGTCATGGGATCCCTAGGGATTGAACTATTTCCCTAGTGCATGTTGATCTCTTTTCCTATTAAGGACAAGAGTCAACCTCATATGATATTCTTATAAATTTCTTAAGATACCCTCTTTGTTTTTATAGAGGTGGTACTCCTCTTCTTCACTTAGATTTTAAATTCACTTATTCAAAACAATGGATTTAATCATTCATATCATCAACACCTGAGAATGGGCCAAGTGCTAAAAAAAATAAGAGAGTGACTCGTAAACCACAGAAAAATAATAACCTAAATTGAAATATACAAAATGACTACATCCGATCCATCAAATCCATTAATAGAGTAAGATAAAAAAATGCTTTGAAGAAAGATATATAAGAGAGAAAATAAGCGAATGTCCAAAACAGGGGGCTTTAAATGATTTCAAACATTTAATACCATAAAGATGAAATGGAAACATATACTCGATATCTCATGCTTTAATGAAAGTTAGAAATCACAAAAGTTATAATCTCCACAAATAACTCTCTATGAGAGTCTTTAAAATAATATTACAAATTTGTTGTCCAACTTCAAATAAAATGTGTGCTCAAATAGCACATCATAATATATGTGATACTTAAACGATAAAAATAAATGTGTTTGTTCTAGTGGATTGGGATGGGGCTGCCCTAGACCATATAGTAGCAGAGCTAACTTGGAAGAAGAGAGAAAAAAAACTAGGGATTGACTTTATAGGTGAAAAACAAACACATAAAGTTGGATGATCACATATTGAGATGAAAAAGGGAAAAACTTTGAAAAAATGTACTCACAAAAATGAAAATAAAGTTTGATGGATGGATTCCTCTATTTATTCTTCGAAAGACCTTCATAAATATAGCTAGAACTTTACCCTTGCTAGTGCAAGTTCTTCTTGGTAGTTATGGAGGATTAGTTATTTCATTCAGTGAATTCTTGAGATAATTTTCAAGATATTCTTTTAACGGCGGGACCACTATATCCTACTTTACAAAAGATAAAATATCTCATCCTCTATTACCTTGCACTCAAACTGAAATTCTTCTATAGTTTCCAAATGATCCTCGATATCATTAACAAAGTTAACCAACCTTCATTTAATTGCTTCTTCTAATAAGTTAGTGAGATTGTCAAACTCGCTACCCCATGAAATATTGAGTATGTTTAACTCAAATTATAATTGTTTCTTGGTTAACAATGTGGACTCTCTAATCAATGGTGGGCCCTAAAGTTCTAACTATTTCAAGTGATATTAAAAAATGAATCACTTGTTTTTCCTTCAATCCATTTACAACTTGCAATTAATTCTCAATGGACCTCTATTCTTGCAAGCCAACTAACATTTATTTGTTTCATTCTATTTTTTTAGGGAAAATCCTACTACTTCCTAGTAAAATCATTCATATCTGAAACTAATGCTACAAATGTACTTAGACCATTTATATAAAAATATTTGTTATAGTCCAAGTCTTGTTGTAGAAAATCAATAAGAGAATAAAATATTTGTAACAAATTCCTTAGGTTGATGCCTACTTCCCACACTTCCAAAATTGTGTTGAGTCATTTGTTTATGTTCTCTGCAATATACATTTTGACATTGCTCAACAATTTAGCATATCTTTTGACTTTGGAGGATATACCCAGTTTGTCTTGTGGAGTTGTTTCTGGAACCATAATAGATAATGGTTTAGGACTCAGAGCATCCTCCAACTCACTTATCCTCTTTCTCAATATGATATTCTCTAATTCTTGTTTTGTAATATAATGAGCCAAAGCATCTCCAATGGTCATGTGCAACTTGAGTATTCCAAAGGGTCCTACTCTAGATATATCCACCTCTGAACTCCATTTCTCTGTGACTTTCTTATTTTTAAGATGTATTTTTTCTATCAACGTTTTTTTGGTCTCTTTATTGTACTTAGTATTGTGCAAGGTCAAAGATTGCTCCTAAAAAACTATTGGCCCCTCATGGGCCAACTCCTTTGCTAATCATTGAATTTCAACGATCTATACTACCGCCCATTCTAGCACTTGGTCGTCGTTATCAACTTCCATCTCAACTAAATCATCTATTGGGACTTCAAGGTTTTGAGAACTTTTGTTTCTACTACTTTTTCTCTTTGTCTATCTAGCAATATGAGTTTTCTCCATGTTAAAATAATGGGGATCATCTCCATCATCTCCTCCAATGCATATTTCATTATTCTCTCCTTTACTCAGATTAATATCTTGGCTTCTTTGGGTAGAGGAGGAACTCTTATGTGGGAGGGGAATAGAACCAGTATGAGCATGAGTTTCAGTTTTTCCTCTTTGCTTACACTTTCCCTATTGACATTCCTTTTTCATTTTTTTCTTTTTAACTTGGGTGTTTGAAATGACATGTGTGACCAAATCATCATCAAAAAATTGTTTCTATTTTTTGGAAATTTCTCTACTAGTATTAGGGTCGTTATCACCAGCTCCCTCTATGAATTATGACATTCTTGCAAAAATAGTACTATATCCAATTGAAGATAAATGGACAAAAAATGTTTCTTCAAGATAAAAGCCTTTGGAGGATTCAACTTCTTTCAAATCGAAGGAATTCAATAATTCAACAATTTCGGGCAAATGGTTTAGACCTCTAATTTAAATTTCAACGGCGCGGAAAGGAAAGGAAATAAACCGCCAGTTCCTCTTTTTGTCAAAGAAGGAAGACCAAGACTTGTGTAATCTACAAACTTTAACAACAAAATATATGTTACACAAAAAATTCGGGAGAAGGAAAGGTTTTCCTTCAAACCCATACAACTTGATGTAGGTATATTCCTCTTCATATACATAAATCCCTTTTCCCTTGAGAAAAATTAAAGCTTCTTGTGTAATTCTCACTAGCTCTGATCCGATAAGAATTTGTCTAAATTCTATGACAAATTTATCTTGTACTTGGCATAAGTGGAATGGTGCCTTCTTCCTCCATAACATAGGGTACCATAATTGAACAAGGTCATTATCAACATTTAAATTACCCCTTGGGGGAAATCCTTCAAAGACATTACATTATGCCACAACAAATACCATATACGAGGTCATGAAAAAAATCTTTGTCTTCATAAAATTAGAGAGTTGATAAGAAATATCATTCGAGATGATTTTGTCCCAGTTAAATACTTATTTCATTTGAACAAATAAGTGTAGCACATACATAATGTACCTCGTAATATAGGATGTATAATATTGTCCCACAAGTCGTGAGAAAATACAAGAAAAATATTGGTATGGCTCAGATAGAATGCATATATCAATGTGAGTAGTATTAACTGGCATTGCATAGGATGGTGCTACAAACATCTTCAACAAGTTCACTCTGCCACTATGCACATAAAAAAAAGAGTCATCATCTAGGAGCTTGAGGACTTTGTTTGGAGTGGGAATTCGCAACATTCTTCTGAAAACATTTGGATTTAAGAGAACATGATTCCTCCCTTCATCAACAACTTGATTAATCCTATGCTTTGAGTCAAACCTACTTGTGCACCAAGAAAATAATTCTCTGAAATCAAAAGCTTCAAGCATGCAACCAACCTTGGCTAGACCAATTTTCCAAATCTTATTGGCAAGTTTCTACCAAGGAGTGGGGCTAGAATACCACTAATAACCTATCGAACAATGATAATATTTGTTCTGGTGAGCAAGGGAGTTGACAGTATCTCTGCAAAAAGGTTCCTTTTTCTTGTATTTTCCATCTTTCACAGTATTTTCAATACACTGATATATCTGAAGGTTATTAATATGAATTATGGAGCTTAACTGATAAGAGGCTAATATCATTAATAATTCTTAATGATACATCCTTTCACTATGTACACTTTCCTTTATAATGCATGCAAACTATTAATAGTAATTTTCCTTCATAAACAAATGATCTTTTGGAAAATGTGACAATCAAGCCTCATTTACTTTTGGCAACCATCTTTTCCTTGTGAATCAGGACATCATAAATGCACCATAAGGAAGAGATACAATTCTTGCAGAGGAGTGAGCCATGCAGAAGGTATGACATAAAGAGAAAGCTATGCGGAAAAAAAGTTCATGCAGAGAAATGGTCGTGTCAATTTCTTTGCATGGAATATGATTTGGGAATTGGCTAAGTATAGATTATGGGGTAGAGAGGGGGTGGGGAAATTATACAGGAAACAGTCATGAGGGAAAAGGTGTTGCGGAAAAATGGTAATGTGTTAATTTCTCCACATGAGACATGATTCAAGAATTAGCTAAGTACGGGACACTATTGTAGAGAGGAGAAGAGTCACGCGAGAAGAGTTAAATGCAGAGAAAAGGTTTTGTGGAGAAAGGTGGTCATATGTTGAGTTTTCTTCTTCTGCATAAAATAGAATTTGAAAATAGATTGAGTGTCATTGCATGCTAGACAAGGTACATAGAATACATGGAAAAGACTTGATGCAGAGCGTAGATAATGAACTTAATACAATGCTTCTCCGCATGGTGCAAGTCATGAAAATGGATAAGTGTTGGAAGTGTGTGATTTTTCCATGAAGTAATGAGGAGATGTATAAATTGTGTGGGATGCAAAGAATTATGGATTGAGATGAAAGGAGAGCTCTTCACATAGTATAACTTAACATAAAATACAAGGTTGAGACATGAAAATGGATCAATAGTGCCCTCGAAGAAGGAGGTACTATGGGTAGAGTTCTTGCCAGTGGAGGTCAAGAGGGCTGCCAAGACCTTGCACCATGTGGTTATAACATTAGTGACAATCTAGAGCTCATGGTGGGGCACACAACCCTAGGGAAGTTCGTGTAGGTTAGGGTTGGAGATGATTCCAGGGGTTTCTTGTCATCATATAGATAATCCAATACTAGAAAAACATTAGACATTTCCATGTGGAATCATACCTACAGTCATCATAAAGGTTCAAGTGTAACATTCTCAAAAAATCATGAAAAATTTACTGAAAGTTTGTGTATTTTATACAACACAACAATACACCGAATACACTAAGAATACAATAGAAGTTAAATCCTTCCACCCAAGGGTTTGGTAAAGGAGATCATGAAGGGAAATCATAAAGTCAAGTGGGTAGGCAGACCTGAAAAGAATGGTTGTCTTTATAATAAGGTGAAGCCCATTCTACAAAAGCTCAGAAAAAAAAAATCCATTAACAAATTTTATTTCATGTCAAACTATATGTTAGTATTATATATAAACCATCCAAAGAAATTAAATTCCTATCCATTTTTAGGACAGAGTTATAAAGAACATGGATGAACCAAGGTATAACAAGAAGTGTTTGTAATTGTTTTGAAAAAACAATGTAGTCCAAATGGTAAAGAGTCTAAAAAAGGTAGTCCAAATGAGGATTTCGAGATTCCAAATGGTTTTACCCATGTAAAAGTAGGTACCATTTTTTCCAAACACCTTCAACTGATGTATATTTTGCAAAAAAATTACTATTATTTTCATCCCTCATCCTCCTTAGCATTGGCATTGGATTCAGCTGCCAAGTATTTAATATTCATTGAAATCAAATTGTGATTATTTCTTATTCAAATAGGAAGCATGGAGGTCTAAAGAAAAACAATTATGGGAGCTTGTACATTTCAAGGTGGAGGAAGGAAATCTCAAGGAAGTTGGGGAATGGTATGTATTGTCACACAATGGCTCATTCTTTGGGCTAAAGATAGATCTCACTGCATATATTTATATATAAGGCTAGTTTCTAGTTTGAGATGATGGTAGCAAGTAAATTAAGATGAGAGAACAAGGTTAGGCCAAGTGGAGTGAAGGTCAAAGAATGAGGTCATGTCAAGTGGAGCGAAGCTGAGTTCATGGTAAGAGCCACAAAGTCCATCTAGAGGGAGTGAAGAAGAAATTACGTCCAATGTAATGCAACATTTCATTCAAACTTGGGTCATGCATATAATTTATGTGATCATAGTTTTGAAGGAATGAAAAAAATGTTAGCTCTAACTACTGTTAGAATGATTTCTAGCATCACTT
>ML817469.1:209392-225215 GCA_009831015.1 Picea engelmannii | reverse complement strand
GTATGCATTAATTAGTATCATATTTATATTTTCACCACCGAGGTATCATGAGACCAAACGATCAACCCTTCCTATTCTTTATCACTACTGTAATTTAGATTTACAACCTTGTCCTGAAACTTGAAGATTTGATTGATTTGACAATGAGAAAGACAACTACAACAACGACATCCATGGTCTTTGCTCCCAGTTTCATGTCATAGGTGAAGTTCCACATTTTCTATTGATATAAAAAAATAGTTGGATACATCAAATAAATTACATTTTGAAATTGATTCTCCAACTATAAAACCCTTTTATACTAAAAATTACTTTCTACCTCACATTAGTTGCAAGGATTAGTTTGTGGTAACATATAACTTCAATATGCCATGCTCCTTATACTAATCGGGTATCCATAGAGATATTGGGTCTCCTACTAACGTAATGGTTGATTGATTGTGAAATGAGTACGCTTGTTTGCTTGGCATTCCCCTCTCCTCTTTTGTGGGCTCAAAAATATAAAATCATTAATTCATATTACTCTATAATATTGGCCTCCCATGGAATCCCCACATGGTCATTCAAAACTCACATATTCCCACTAAATGAAATCTTGGAATTGTTTATACGTCTATAAAATCTCTTATACTAAAAATGATTTGATATTCCTCTAATAATCTATGGTCATTATGCCACAAAGAGGTGTTCACACTAGTAGTGACCCTCCTACTAATATAATGGTTAATCGATTGGTTGTGAGACAAGTATACTTGTTTGGTCAACCATACTTTCTTTTTCTTTGAGTAACCAAAAATAAAAAATAAATAATAAAATCATTAATTTCGCAATTATCTCCCCCATTATCATTAAAAATGTCAAACACACCATACAAATGGTATCTTTTCTACAACTATTATACTTAATACTACTTATTGTCCCACATTAATGTGGTGAGGATTGATTTAAAATTGAAAAAACTGTTCTTATAATTGGATTAAAATAATGTATTTGACTACGCATTATTTTATAATACCTTTTTATTAACCTATTAATTACCAAAGACTTTTTCCATTGTCACACCTAATAATTAGGTTAATAAAAAAGTATTATAAGATAATGCATAGAGTGGACAAATCTAACTTCGTTTTCTAGCCATTTCTTATTTCTACATGATTGCCCTTTTTCATATTCTATTCCCTCTCGTTCAACTTCCACACCGACTTTCTCCATGTGCTTCAATTTCTAAATTGTACCTCATAAGTCTACATGATTATCCTATTTCACATTTCTCCACGTGCCAGTGTCCTAAATGGCTTAAGTCATTAAAAATGTGCATAAAACTATTGCGCCCTTAAATTACCACCATTGAACATGATCATGATGTTGGATTCGAAGATCTCTATACTATTATCGATCCAAAGTCGCTTCACGTGGCTATAAAGTTGTTGCCAACATCACCCATTCCTAGCTTTACCACATAATTATTAACTAAATCTATGCCACCACAATCCAATCCTAACCAATCTAGGTTCAATGTCGAAAGTGCATGGGATCTCACTCCCTCTGTGTCTAAGTTCAATGTCAAAAGTGCAAGGGAGATCACTCCCATCATGGCATATGATTCTAGGTTGACACAAATCATTCACGAGAATTGCTAGTCACTCAAAAACTTTACCATTGTTACTCACTCAAGCAACCTTAACGTTTGGCATCCTTCTCGCTTATGTAGATAGGCATATTGATTTATGCATCGTCCTTGTATGTTGTATTGATTAAAGAAATAAAAAATAAGATCCTAGTGATAGGGTTTTAGTTTTGAATAGCTTCAACCAACTCTGCCACGTGATCATTGATCAACACAGATGGATATGATGGAAATGGATATGATGGAAAATTGATGGTTAGAAGAGTTGGTTTTGAGTGCTTTTGCACGATGGTAAGGTGTACCACAAACATGCTAGATGCCCTTGTTCATACACTGAGTGCACTGCAAACCTTGACAACTTACATTAGTTGGTTAGACTAAGAGAAGCTTGGAAGGGAACTTGGCAAGGAAAGGAAAAGAGTGTTGTCGTAGGCAACCTCGTTTGCAGACATTCACTACACATGACATATGAAGTGACATAGAGAACTTGATTGGATTTTATAGACTTGGGTGCTTTGGCTACATGCTAACCTAAGGAGTTCGACATTCCACACTTTGGTGTTGTGATGGATGGTAGAAGTGTCTTCGGCCACAAGCATCTACAGAGCACAATCGTAGAACACACTTGTTGGGCGCATATCTATTGAGCATTGTTGATCAAAATTTGGTCATCTATATTTTCCTGCTCTTAGATTAATAAAAAAATCGATATTGGAAGATGGAGATTTTTGAACTATTATATATTCATTGCATAGCCCTTGGTATCAACTTCGCCATGCATTTCACATAATCAAAATCTGAGTCTCCATGACCAATATACACATACTTATGTCGAGAAGTCCAATGGAGGTATTACAAGAAGAAATATGAAAAATGTTCTTTAAGTGACATGTTCTCTTCTCCCCTTTCCCTTCACCTCTACTCATTCTCTCATTTTATACTTAGTCATTTTTCTCATTGTCTCATTACTTTCATATTCCCCTTACCATTTTTCCTTATTCATTTCCATGTTCACATTCATTTCCCTTTCCTTTATTTCCCCATTTCTTTTTATTTTCTTTTCCATTTCCATTATCTCATTTTTCCATTTCTTTCCTTTTCCCTTTTTTATTTTCCTAAATTTCATGTAATTCTTTTTATTTCTCATATATTTCTTTTTATTTTTCATATTTTCCATATCTCACGTGATCCATTATATACTTTCCATGGCTTATCGGGGTTGGTGATATTTCTTAAGAGTGTGTTTTATCTCCACTACCCTCACAATGCATTTTGACTTCCGCCACCTTCATAATGCACACAACTCTTTTTATTACATTTTACTATGTAACTCCTCCAACACTTAGCCAAATATATATGAGTTACAACGAGTTGGGTTGGTTGGTTGGTGAGGGTTGGTGATATTTATTTCATATGTTATATGCAAGTTCGTCCTACCGATTCTCAAGACTTAGAATATTTTACAACTTTTTTTACTACTATTTACCTCTCCTCCTCACTTCACCTACACTTAGAATTTTTCACACCCATTTCTTACTATGTATTACACCGGGTCCGACCTACCTCTACATTCACATAAACCCCCGAACCCGCCATATAATTTTAGTAACATTTTTCTTATCCTAAGTTCTATGAGGAACATATCTTAGTGACACATAGCACTTTATTAACCAATGAGATATATCCACGTGACAATTAAATGGATGGTGCCACATGACAACTAATTAATGGAGACACGTGGCAACATACAAGAAGTGACACGTGGCGTAATTTTATTGGATGACATATGACAAATTATTATTGGCATATTGTTGGCCTATCGAGTGAGGACATGTGGAAAAATTTGGTTAGGTGACTCATCATTGCTGACTAGGCAGATCGGTGGTTGACTGGGCATGCAAAAATTATTATTATATTCAACAATTTTCCAACGAATCCTCCAAGCTCCATAATCTCCTCTCTTTTTTATTTCTTGTCAAGTGTATGTTACACTTAACATTATATACCACTAAGACTCTTTTATTCTCGTACATGCGGGATACGAATATTGAAGAAAAGTTGAAATTCAACAAAGGAGGTCGAAATTAAATCAAGGGTCCACATTTATCCATCAAACTTGATCGATGTTGGCTGAGTCATGATCTTGCAAAGGCTATATATTGAGCTCACGACCTTCGTTTGAAGAAAACTTTATACCTTTAGAAATTTATTTTTATGTAGAAGATGATGGGACAGGTCTTAAGAGATGAAAGTTGCCAAAATTTTCTGAAAAATTAAAATATCAGTCAGTAACATTTTTATGCCTAGCTAATAAATTTTCTCAACACCTCAACTTCACAAGGTAATATCTTGAGATCCGAGAGTCGGATTTGGACAAACCTTATATCATTGGAAATGGTTGAAAGGTTGTATATCCTATCAAAACAGTTAAATTGCAGTCCTCCTCTTAAAAATAAATTAATTAAAATTTTGAAATAAAAGTTTATTTTAAAAACTTTTATAAAAAAGAGAAAAGACCCATTCGGAATATGCTTATATTATTGATGTGACTTCATTAATGAGGACTTAATGAGGCATTAATTAAAGGGAATGTTTCAAGAAAAAACTTGTACGAGAATTTCTAGAAGGTTGAAATCCTAACTACTCAAGTAGTTAGAAAATCTCATTTTAAAAAGAGAAGAGAGGCTTCATCAAAGGGTCCAATACTCAGAATTATCAAAGGGGCAGGGGAAAATATCAGAGCAAGAATAAGGCACAACCATGAATGTACAACCAAACTTCTAATAAAAGGAAAGAATTCTGCATCTTCTCCACTTTTTTTCTTCTCCTACACCATTTCTCATAGCTTTATGCTTGAATCTCTGAGTTGGGCACACAATTGAGTTCTTGAGTGTTCTTCTTGTATTCTTCTACAAACTTTTCTTGTATGATCATGGAGTATTTACATCCATACACATGATTGTCAAAGCTTATGTAATAAATAACACGTTTCATGAATAAAATCCACAAAGAATTGTTTCAGGGTTGATCTTGATTGTATCTTGTAACTTTGAGTTTTAAGTTTGAGATATTTGAGGTTGACCTATCAAATTCTCTTTTGATCTTGATAGCAATAATATTTTAAAATTATTTGAGATGATTAAGATTCAAATAATTATCTCCTATTTCTTATGAAGAAGATATGGATGCATTTATATATGACTAAGAAGATTGTGTGTGATGCTAATCACAATTTAATTCTGATGTTGAAGCCCTCCTTCAATATTTTCTTATTGTAAAAAGACTTTTGCTGCACATAAAGATTGTATTTAGGTTATTGAAGAACAATTTTATTTCATAATCTCAAGAAATAAAGATTTAAGGTTTGACGCCTAGCACTCTATTAATCCAAGATATCACAGATATATCTTTTAGCCCAAGAGGAGTACCACCTCTGTAAAAACGAAGGGGGACTAATGTCCTCGTGAGGTTATCATTTCGGTCCTGACAGATTCAAGCATCAACAATTACACATCTATTGGAAGCAATTTTTGGGTGCACTTGTTGGGAACAACACCATTGGATGTTGGGCAGTCAAAATAAAATTCATGAAGGGGGCAATGGCATCATTGGGCGTAGTTGAAGTTGGTGATGTGGGTACTTGGGTCCATTTAGTCTTAGAGGGTCTTGCAAGTGTAGGGAAATTCTTGTAGAGATAGTGTATGCCTCAAAGGTGATAAGGTATCAATCATCCAAGAACTCATTCACCAAGAGTGTAAAGGAGCTCTATGATTGTGCCCATGGCCTAAAAAAATCACTCATTTCAACATGATCCGAGAATGCATCAACGATATTGAAAAGTGGATTGCAAAGAATCATGATGCACCAACTGAGCTATATCGACCATCAACCTTAAAGAGGAAGACATATCTGTATTAACTAGACTTCTGCCAACAAGCTAGGAAAATAACAGATAAAGAGGTCACCAAATCAATGGTCGTATGCTCTAAACTACACAAGGTCATGCGAGAGTTGATTAAAGAGAGTTGACTACCTCAATTAGATGAGTTTGGAAACAATCTGGTCATGGAAGAACTAGTAGACAAGGTGCATGATAACACAAATCATAGAAGATTAGTCATTGAACCTGCCACCACAATTACTACGGATCTGATAGAGAAACATCTCCTACAACCTATCAAATTGCATACCATTATACAATCATTCATGAAAACATTGTTAAAAGATATGAGCACTCTCAAAGATAGCATAACTATACACAATGCAACACTGGAAGAACTAGCTTATTGTAGAACCGTATCTTTGTATGATCAACTAGAAGTGTGGAAAGCATACCTCAAGGGAAAAATTTCTTGAATAAAGACAAAATAGCAATAAAATATTTCTATTACCTACCTCTTATTTTGTTTTTTTCTCAACCAACTTCAATTTTTCTTTATTGAACACTTGTCACTAGGAAAGAGGAATCCCAACAATTTTTGTAACAACTTCTTTAAGAAGAATACCAAGAGTCACGAGTTACAAAATATTGTATAAAATAGGGAAGATTTTCATTTTGTAAAGGGCTCTTCAAACACTAATCCAGGTGGATATCGGTGGCCACCCACCTATTCCACTGTCTCAAAGACCAATTTTCATTTTGGAAGTTTTTTTTTGCAATTTTTTGGGTCCCAAACTTCTGGGACCATTTTGAGGCTCTAAACAACGTTTATTGGGATCAACAATGCCTAACAAGTAATTGGATTCAAATGCTAGGCCGAACGAAATATGTACTCCTCGGTTATACCTTTCCAATGGTCTATCGATCTGCACAAACAAAGATCATATGAAAAATTTACGCCCTCCAGAAGTTGACGTATCAACTACCCCCATCGGGGCCCACAAACCTTTTAGTGTTTCATCTCCCGAGGTTAGGGTTTTGGATTTTCAAGGTTTTCTCATTTATGTTTTATGTTAAAAAGGCATTTTGAGTCTCATTGTACTCATATTCTTATGAATGAGCGTAGCCGACACATCTCTTCTCAAAGATATGCTACCACTATTCTAGCTAGCTTGTGTGTTTTTTCATTTTACAGTCTTTTGTATTTCAGACAGTCAATAATAGAACCCGAGCTTTACTATATTACAATGTTCCTTTCCATATCTCTATGTATTTTTTTGTTATATCTCTTTTATATTTCTGCCTTCATATCGTTCTCCAAAATAATATGGATCAAGCACTGTATAGACCCAAGAACTAATTCAAGAACTTATACTCTGTTAATGAATATTGAGAAGCCCTCAGGGCTAGTTTTATGAAAGAAAGAAGAATTTGTGTGTGAATCTGTCTTTGTTGTGAACTATTTCAAGTGGGATGTATGTTGTTCACATGGACTAAAAGAATGTTTGTTTTCCCATGAATTGATCTTATGCACTCTATATTATTCTACAATTTTGATTATTCTTTCACATATCTTTAAGTCCTGAGATAGTTGGGTTGTTAATGTATGTATAAATATAATTTAGACTATTCTAGTTATATGTATGTATGCACTTGTTTTTTATTCTGCACTTCCATTTCAGCTACCTGTGTGGGGATCTTATGTAGAGTGCAGTTTCATTTACAGCTCACTCGGTTACTTTAGTATGCTCCTAGCTAGGATATGGTAGGATATATTAGCAATAGATTAATTTTATTTTAATACATAGTCTTCATCTACATATTTTCATTCCATATCCATTCATCACATCATATATGTTCATTGGTAAACCAGGCCATAACCGACAAAACCCCAAAAAATAGCAATGGAAGTAGGGCCAAATTTTGAATGGGTCTCCTAAACCAAATGGGGCACAGTCTAGTTGGGATCGTGTATCGGGGAGTACCCCTTACTGTTGTTGGGCGAATTCTTCCCCATCAACAATATGCACCAGGATTTATGTAATTGCACACTGGTGTGTTTTTTTAGTTTTATGTACATCCCGAGGCATTTTATGTAATGTCATTCTGGTGCGTTTGATGTTAAGGAACACACTAGGGAGTTTTATTTGATGATGCACTGATGTTTTCTGACAATAAAAACACTCGTAAAAAAAATATTCACTACAACCTCCTCCCGCCCAAATATTTTTAGTTATATGGAACATCAGTTAAAACCTATGCTAAAAACTTTGCAACCAATAGAAGAGGTTGTAGTGGAGGTGTTTTTGAAAATTTTACTAAATTTTGTAACACTTAAAACCTCCAAAAAAAACTTTGCTAGATGGTGTTCTCCTTGTAGTGTCAACATTTTTCAAGACTATATAAGTTTTTCAATCACCATCGATTCTCTTCTCGCCACTATGATTCTAGTTTAAATGGCATTTGATGTTGATGCCTAAGTATTTGTAAGATTATTACACCTCTTCAAGGATGTTATCACCATACAAAATTTGAGGATAAATTCCTTTCTTATATTTAATTATCACAATCTTGGTTTTTATCAATATTAATTATAAACTCGTACTTTTTGTAAAATTGCTAGAGGACTTTTAGTGTTGTATATAAGTGATCCAATCAATTAAACACTCATTGAAATAAAATTTATAAGAAATCAATTCACTTGCAACTATTGATCATTATATTGTTTATATATTATCATTATTTTCTTATGTAATACAATTTAAAATATAGGGAGATGCACACCATTCTGTTGATTAAGGTTGGTTGTCATTGATGTCAACCCTTGAAGAAAGCCTCACAACACAAAGGTTTGGGTAATGGACCCAAGATTGTTTGATGTAAATATGACTCATTATTGTCTTGTCATGGTGGATAAGAAATAAAGATGGATGAACTCCAAAGTGGTCCCCTTATGGTGAAAGCCTTTACGGGAAGACGCTTTGTGGAGTAAGAGAACCCATGATTAATTGTGGAATAATGAGATGAAGGATAATGAATTTGTCAGGTAAATTATCATATATGGATATTGTTTGTCATTCCATTTCTGGTGGTATGTGGAACGCCACATAAATCCTCACAGTTAGAGAGTTATGGCCATGAGAAGTTGGAGACCCTGGGTTTGGGTAATGAACCCAAGTTTGTTTGATGGATAAAGGTATGAGTTGTGATATATTTTCAGATAATATCATTCTATATGGATATTACATGTCATTCCATTTCTGGTGGTATGTGGAACGTCACATAACTCCTCACGGTTTGAGAGTTATGGCCTTACGAAGTTGGAGGACCCTCATATGTCATCTAGAAACCCCAAAAGGTCAAAGTAGTCAAAGTGGTTTAAGAGATTTTAAAAGGTAAATAATAAAGTGAAGTAATGAGTGCATTATAATTCAAAGTGAATACAAAATAAATTATTTCAATAATAAATTTAATGGAGAAATTAGAAGTGGGTTAACCCTAAAATAAGGAAAGTGGGGCCAAGTGACTTATTAAATTGATGAGGGATTTTGGTTGAGGTACATGTTGAGTACATGGTTGAGACAAGTAGTTGATGAGTTGGCACATACATGAGGTGTATAGTTGATGATGTTGGTACATATTGATGAGTCATAGTTGATGAGTAGTTTACACATGATTGGTACATACTTGGTACATGGTTGGATGCACTTGTTTATGGTACATGTTGATTACAGGTTATTTGGTACAGGTTGGTGCATGGTTGATGCACTTGTTTATGATACAGGTTGAGGTAAAGGTTGATGCATGGTTCAGATTTATTGGTATAATTTTACAACGGTATATCTCACAGTGACATGTTGACAGTGGTTCCATCATTCTACTTCTAGTTTAGGGTGGCAGGATGGGACAAGGACAGGTGGTTGTAGCCACCTTTCGGTTGTAGTCGGAGAACATAGGGGGTTGTAGCCTCCTTCTGGTTGTAGCCAGAGAATTGGGGAGTTGGAGCCTCCTTCCAGTTGCAGCTGGAAAACAAAGGAAGTTGGTGCTTCCAATGAATGTAATTCTTCAAGACATATAAGAAAAAACATTCCGTGGTTTTTTCCCGATTTGAGTTTCCACATAAAACACTGGTGTACTGTGTATGTGTATGTTTGTTCATTTTTTCATTGCTTATTTACTCTACAGTTATTGGATGATAATGATTCATTGATATAACACTTGGATTATATGGTTAAAAATGATTAAATTGCTCTATTACTGATTCACCCCCCTCTCAGTAATCCAACAATTGGTATCAGAGAAGGTTCCTTCATAAATCAGTTTAACCATTGAAAGGTAGATCATGGAGAGTACCAACTCATAGAAAAATGGAATGCCATAGTTTGATGGACATAATTGTGCTTTTTGGAGCATAAGGATGAGGACATATATACAGGCACATGGATTTCAAGTTTGGCAATCAATTGTAGATGGATACACAGCACCAGCAGTTCCACCAACAAATGACAAACCAGTAAAACTCGGTGAGAATAATTCCAAAGCCACAAATACACTTTTGAATGGTTTCAGTGATACGGTATTCACCAAAGTTGCACACTGTAAATCCGCTAGAGAGATTTGGGACAAGCTTCAAAATATTTATGAAGGAGATACAAAATTCAAAGTAGCAAAGCTTCAGACTTACAGAGGTCAGTTCGAACAACTAAAAATGAAGGAAGATGAAGATATCATAGCCTACTTCTTACGAGTCGATGAAACAATGAATGCAATCATAGGATTGGGAGAAAAATTGAATAATCTATAATTGTTCAAAAGATACGACAATCTCTTCCTATGAGATTCAACCCTAAGATATCATCACTAGAAGAAAGATCGGATCTGGATTCAATAAGCATGGAAAAATTGCATGGAATCTTCACAGCATATGAAATGAGAATTGAGCAAGAAAATCCAGATATAAAAGAAGCAACCTTCAAGGCATCCAAAAGATCAAAGAAAAAAAAAAGGAACAAGAAGAATATAGCAACAACAATGATGCCTCAGAAGATGATGAAGAAGTGGCCAACTTCGTCAAAAGACTGAACAAGGGAACCAACGATAGGTATAGAAGTAAGCTCCCTTTAATTTGTTTTAATTGTGATGGTATTGGTCATTTTGCTAACAAATGTCCTCATAAGAAAAAGAGAAATGATGAAGGTTACTCAAAAGGAGAACACATATATAAAAGAAAAAGAACTACAAAGAAAGTTTTCAAGAAAAGTTTATACACCAAAGAAGACATGTCATCATCAGATGAAAATGAATTCAGTGACAATGAGACAGGAAGAGTTCTATTTATGGCAGTAAAAGATTATGACAAAGAAGACTCCAAAGAAGAATATGAAGAAGCTGAAGAAGAATGTGAAGAAGTCAAAGAAGAATGTGAATAAGTCGAAGAAGAAATTGAAGAGGCAGAAGTTGACTATTGAGAAGAATTAATGTGTTCCATAGAAGTTATCATAAAGGAAAAGAAGAAAAACAAGAAACTACAAGCAGAACTAGACAAGAAAAAGGACACTCGAGAACTATAACAAATGATCACAAAATTGAAGGTTCAAATAGAAGAAGATAAAAGAATTGAAGAAGCACTCAAATAACAAATAGAAGAAAATCACAAGATCATTGGAAACTTGGAAGCAAAGGTTGTCACACTAAGAAAGGATATTCAAAAGAAAAATATGCAGAATAGCTCAAAAGTTTTGGATGGCAATATCAACAGTAAAAAATCTCATCTTGACAAGTCCGGACTTGGATACAATCAGATAGAAAATGGATCAAGCTCCAAAACAACAGAGCAAGAAACAAATCCAAAGAGCTATGCAGAAACAATCAAAGAGGATAGGAAGATATACAAGGAAGATTACATGGACACTCCTCCACCAAGAAGATTCAGATTTCAGAATCAACAACAGACAGATAGGCCCCAGGAAGAAGGAGGATTCATAAGAGCACCTAATTTCAGAATATCTTCAACTCTCAGGTATCAAACTATATTTTTTGGTTTATGTTATGCATGTAATAATTTTGGACATAAAGCTGTGAATCGCAGAGATAACAATAGGAACAGTAAAAACTTTGAGAGTTATACACAAAGGTATTATTCAAGGAGACCTAGTGACACACAAAGAAGAAGTTACAACAGGTTTGAATCTTTGAGCATTGAAGTGGAATGTTACAAATGTAACAATTTTGGACACATGGCCAAGGATTGCAGAATGATAGTCCCTCATAAGGAACCTCAACAGAATAACAACAGTCACAGACAAGAACCTCAGAAAACGACATGGATAAGAAAACAAGATCAATATAACAATGAAGAATGCATAGTCGCTCTACAATCTAAGCAGAAGAAACATGGTTGGTATGTTGATAGTGGATGTTCAAAACAAATGACAGGTGATAAAGACAAATTTCTTACATTATGTAAAGAAAAAAATGGACCAGTCTCCTTCGGAAATGATCATTCATCCAAAATAATTGGAGAAGACACAGTCCAAATTGAGAACAAGAATGAAAAAGCGCAACATGTTCTGCTGGTAGAAGATATGAAACATAATCTTCTAAGTGTGAGTCAAATGTGTGACCAAGGTCATAAACTTCCTTTCGATTCAGAAAAGTGTGAGATAAGAAAAGAAGGTTCAAAGAAATTGGTTGGTACAACTGCAAGAACTTCAAACAACATATATGTGTTAAGTGAAATTGGAAATGAAAAGTGTTGTCTAGGAAAGGAAGATGAAAGTTGGCTATGACATAGAATAATGGGTCACATGCATTTTGATAACCTTGTCAAAGTCAACAAAAGAGAATCAGTCAAAGAAATGCCCCAGATCACGAAACCAACCAACACTTTATGCAAGCATTGCCAACAAGGAAAGCAAACAAAGACCAGGTTCAAATCAACTAATAACATAAAGTGTTTTCAAAAGATCTAGTTGGACCAACTACAACAAAGGGCTTAAAAGGTGGAAAACACTTTATGTTATTAGTTGATGATTATACAAGAATGACTGCAGTTTGCTTTCTCAAGAACAAGTCAGAACCTTTTGAAAACTTCAAGATCTACAAGGAAATGGTTGAAAATGAGATGGATTCAAGAATCAAATGTTTGAGATCTGATAATGGAGGAGAGTTCACTTTAAAGGAATTTATGGACTACTGTAGCAGTCATGGAATAAAAAGACAATTCTCCGTTGCTAGGACACCTCAACAGAATGGAGTTGTTGAAAGAAAGAACATGACATTATAATAAATGGCTTGAACAATGCTAATGGATTCCAAATTGATAGATATATTTTGGACACAGACAGTGCATACAACAATTTACATTCAAAACTGAGAAATGCTCATAAACAACAATGATAAAACTCCCTATGAGATATGGAAAGGAAGACCAACAAATGTGAAGCACTTCAGAGTTTTTGGAAGCAAATGCTACATCAAAAGAGAAGATGGCAGAATGAGAAAGTTTGACTCTCATGTGGACAAATGAATACTTGTTGGTTACTCAAGTACAAGGAAAACATACAAGTGTTACAATCTAAGATTGAACAAAGTTGTGGAAAGCATCAATGTAACAATTGATGAAACAGACTGACCATAATCAAAGGAAGAAGAAAACAAATCAATGGAACAACTTTTCGAAGAAGAAGATGAAAAATAAGTAGAAGAGGAAGATGAAGATGAAGAGAATCCGACAGAAGAAGAAGAAGAAGTTCAGAAAGTATCTCCAAAGACACCTAGCAAATGAGTACAGAAAAATCATCCTTCATATCAAATTATTGGAAACAAAGATGCAGAAGTTGAGACTAGAAGAAAAATTCGTTCACCAGAACAAACACACCTAACATTCTTATCGACAATTGAACCAAACTGTTTTGAAGAAGCCAACAAGGATGAATTTTGGAATAGGGCCATGGATGAAGAATTGGATCAAATAGAGAAAAATGACACGTGGGAATTGGTTCCAATACCAAAGAATAAGAATGTGATCAGCACAAAATGAGTTTTCAGGAATAAATTAAATGGAGATGGACAGGTTGCAAGGAACAAACCTAGATTGGTATGTAAAGGATATGCACAGATTGAATGAATCGACTTTGAAGAGACATTTGCCCCAGTTGCCAGAATGGAAGCAATCTGTTTACTTTTAGCTTATGCATGCTCCAAAAATGTTAAAGTATATCAGATGGACGTAAAATCATCTTTTCCGAATGAGGAACTTGAAGAAGAAGTTTACATTGAACAACCAGAAGGATTTCAGTTGTCAGAGAACACAGACTATGTATGTAAATTAAAGAAGGCCTTGTATGGTCTAAAATAGGCTCCTAGAGCATGGTACTCCAGACTGGATAAGTATCTGCAACATGCATGATTCAGAAAAGGAAGTGCAGACAACAACCTCTACGTCAGGGTAAGTCAAGGTAGTATTTTATTAATTGAAGTTTATGTTGATGATATTATTTTTCGTAGTGATGATGACAGGTTAAGCCAGAAATTTGCAAAAGACATGTAGAATGAATATGAAATGTCATTACTTGGAGAACTATCCTTCTTTCTGGGACTTCAGATACGTCAAAGCAACCAAGGAATTTTTATTTCTCAAACCAAGTATATAAGAGAAATTCTAAAGAGGTCCGGAATGGAAGATTGCAAACCAGTTATCACTCCCATGCAAACCAGTTGTAAGTTGAGAAAATATGATGATTTGAAATCTACAGATCAGAGGCAATACATGTCAATGATTGGCAGCCTACTATATGTGACAACATCCAGACTAGATGTAATGAAAACAGTTGGACAGGTGGCACGATTTCAAGCAGTACCAAAGGAATCACATGTATTAGCAGTAAAGAGGATTTTCAGCTATCTCAAAGGAACAAAAGAGTTTGGATTATGGTATCCAAAAGGAAAAGATCTATCACTTATTGCCAACATAGATGCAGATTGGGCAGGTTGTATTGATGACCGACGAAGCACCAGTGTAGCAGCGTTTTACTTAGGTGAGTGTTTGGTATAATGGCTAAGTAATAAACAATCATCAATATCTCTATCTACAACTGAGGCAGAGTATATTGCAGCAACATCATGTTGTACACAGGTTCTTTGGATGAAACAAGCTTTGACAGATATATAGGTTGAGTATGATGAGCCCATTCCAATATATTGTGATAATACAAGTGCCATCAGTTTCTCAAAAAACTCGGTGATGCACTCTAAGATGAAGCACATTCCAATCAAGTATCACTTTCTACGGGAATAGGTTGCAAAGAAGAATATCAAAGGTGAGTATGTGGGCACAAAAGAACAAGTGGCAGACATCTTTACAAAACCACTTCCACGAGAAGCCTTTGAATATCTTCGCCAAAGACTTGGAGTTATTTCTACTCCAAAATGAATTCTTTTTGAATGATTATCTTATATGTCTTATATGTACACAAGGAAGCACCATAAGAGGATAGTTCATTCAGGGGGGAGCAACCCTGGATGGAAATATACCTTTTCCATTGATGACAAAGGGGGAGAGATTTATCAGATACAGAGGCAAGAGGAAAATTTATCAGATACAGAGGACATAGGCATGGTTCCAGGGGGAGCATGAGTGATATGATTTCAGCATTGCATCAGAGTGTTGCCATCAATGCCAAAGGGGGAGATTGTTGATTAAGGTTGGTTGTCATTGATGTCAACCCTTGAAGAAATCCATGCAGCACAAAGGTTTGGGTAATGGACCCAAGATTGTTTTATGTAAAGATGACTCATTATTGTCTTTTCATGGTTGATAAGAAGTAAATATGGATGAAATCCAAAGTGGTCCCCTTATGGTGAAAGCTTTCATGGGAAGATGCTTTGCGGAGTAAGAGAGCCCATGCTTAATTGTGGAATAATGAGATGAAGGAAAATGAATTTGTCAGGTAAACTATCCTATATGGATATTTCTTGTCATTCCATTTCTGGTGGTATGTGGAATGTCACATAACTCATCACGGTTAGAGAGTTATGACCATGAGAAGTTGGAGACCCCAGGTTTGGGTAATGGACCCAAGTTTGTTTGATGGATAACGATATGAGTTATGTTATATTTTCAGATAATACCATTCTATATGGATAGTACATGTCATTCCATTTTTGGTGGTCTGTGGAATGTCACATAACTCCTCACAGTTTGAGAGTTATGGCCTTACGAAGTTGGAGGACCCTCATATGTCATCTAGAAGCCCCAAAAGGTCAAAGTAGTCAAAGTGGTTTAAGAGATTTTAAAAGGTAAATAATAAAGTGAA
>ML817469.1:169317-209155 GCA_009831015.1 Picea engelmannii | reverse complement strand
AGAAGTGGGTTAACCCTAAAATAAGGAAAGTGGGGCCAAGTGACCTAGAAGATGTTTTTAAGGAAGCTACTTGGAGAGTATAAATAAGAGGCAAGGTTCTCTCATTTTAATCACACTTGAGAATATTGAATATCTATAGGTGTTTGAGATAACCAAGGATATCCAAGTTGAAATTCTGAGGGAAGGTGAAGAAAAGAAGGCCGAAATGCAAGGAAGGATAAATTATTTTGATGGTGCTTTCTAAGGTATGTTATTTACAGGTCATCTCACCATTTTCGCTATAAATTTTTTTCTATCATGATTCAGACTGTGAAATTGCTATTCCATTGAGAAAACATATCCAGGTATCTGTGGTAAACAATTCATCTTGTGGGTCATTTTATTTTTGGATTTACACTCCGTGGAAAATAGGGTTTGTGGCTAGTCCTGAAACTAGTCAAAAACATGTGTTTCGGGTAAAAATGTCATAGCTTCTTCATAACAGATCCAAATTCAGTGAAACCAAATGTGTTGGTTAGGGTATAGTCTTTGGTATGTTGTGTAATAGTTTCATATCAATTCAACAAATATTCCGTGCGGGGAACGCTCTACAAGGTCGCTCTCTAGAATAAGTCAGAATTCAACAAGGTATGCCATTTTTGCTATAACTTGTTTTCTGAGAGGTTTCAAGAAGTGAAACCTAGAGGAATTGCACAAAACACACTAAAAAACATTGTGTATCAGTTTCAGATATTTATACATTACAGGTACAAAGTTATGATTACTTCAAGTTAGGGTTGTTGACTAATCCAAAATTAGGCATGTGAGACTAAATAAAATTTTGATGAAAATGCTAGTCTCTTGTTTTTGAAGTTAAAGAAGGTTTGAAGGAATGTGATCATATACACCAGGTCTATTATAGAGCTACAAATCAGATTTGGATGATGAAATTGATGAGGGTTTTTGGTTGAGGTACATATTGAGTACATGGTTGAGACAAGTAGTTGATGAGTTGACACATACATGAGGTGTATAGTTGATAATGTTGGTACATATTGATGAGTCATAGTTGATGAGTAGTTGACACATGATTGGTACATACTTGGTACATGGTTGGATACACTTGTTTATGGTGCAGGTTGATTACAGGTTATTTGGTACAGGTTGGTGCATGGTTGATGCACTTGTTTATGGTACAGGTTGATTATAGGTTGAGGTACAGGTTGATGCATGGTTGAGACATGGTTCATATTTATTGGTACATTTTTACAATGATATATATCACAGTGACAGGTTGACAGTGGTTCCATCATTCTACTTCTACTTAAGGGTGGAAGGATGGGGCAAGGACAGGTGGTTGTAGCCACCTTCCGGTTGTAGCTGGAGAACATAAGGGGTTGTATCCTCCTCCTATTTGTAGCCAGAGAATTGGGGAGTTGGAGCCTCCTTCCAGTTGCAACTGGAAACCAAAGGAAGTTGGTGCTTCCAATGAATGTAATTCTTCAAGGCATATAAGAAAAAAACATTTCGTGGTTTTTTCCTGATTTGGGTTTCCACGTAAAACACTGGTGTACTGTGTATTGTGTATGTGTATGTTTGTTCATTTATTCATTGCTTATTTACTCTGTAGTTATTGGATTATAATGCTTCATTGATATAACACTTGGATTATATGGTTAAAAATGATTAAATTGATCTATTATTGATTCACCCCCCCTTCCAGTAATCCAACACATTCTTCTTACTTATAACTACCATAGTCCCTTTCACATGCTTCCCTATAAGTTTAACTAGCATACCCCTGAAGCAGGGGAAAGGGAACGCCGAAATGAATTGAGGTGGTTATGTTGTTTAAAGATCACATGATTTTGTTTTAGGATGGAAAACAAATATTTCACAAATTTAATCTTCATCACACTTTTCAAAATATTTTCAATGATCCTCTAACTCCAAATTTAGATAGCCTTATGGAGTAAAAAGGTTTGAAAACTTCATCTTCTTTATATATATATATATATATATATATATATATATATATAAAGAACTTATGGAGTAAAAAGGTTTGAAAACTTATCACAAAATATATTTTTCTAAATAAATGAAAATTTCAATTTCAATTTTTTCAATCATACGAACAAAACATTTAAAAATTATAATACATTGACAATAATTTTTTTGAATTATTATATATTTTAAGATACACATTTTAGACCCTCTCTAACCTACAACATTAAAATATACACTAATTTTATACTCTCTCTAACTCACAAGTTTTATCCATAATTCTCATGTACTAAGATGATTTCATTTGATATTTAAACTCTCTCTAACCTACATAATTGTTATCCATAATTGACATGACCTAGAATGTGATTTATTTTATATTAAAATAGTGCTCCACAAGTCAAGAACCCATCACATTGAAAATGTTAATGCAAGAAAATGAGATTCCACCTAAATTAAACTAAATGTATCGGGAGATAAAAAATTATGGCAAAATAAAATTGCCTCTTAAATTAAAATTTAATTGGGGAAGATAAGACAAATGAAGAGCCCTTTTGTACACACAATTAAATAAAATAAATTTTAAAATTGTCTTGGGAGCATTTTGTTAATAATCTCTCTTAAGGTTGAAGGACAATGATTTTTGAGTAAAATCTATTGTGTTAGAACAAAAACTCATTTACTAAAAAAAATTATGCTAGGCTTTGCCATCCTACACTGATCTATATGTTCCGTCATCTATAAAAGAATCCCATCTTTTTCACAATATGTATTTATCATAAGATCAAGTGAATGAAAGCGAATGAAAGTTTGTCTAAAAGTATGTCTAAACAATGAAGAAGATACTTCTTAATAATTTCATAGGAAAGAGTGCTCTGTAAATTTATGAACTACTAAAATGTTTGACGAACAAAATTGATCTTTTTGGATATGTCTGGGAAATTAGAGATTTTTTTACACCATATGGCTCAAGAAACTCAACCAACTTTCAATTAGAAGCCAAAAACTACTAAAATATTTGACCAACACAATTTATCTATTTTGACACTGGATATGTTTGGAAAAATTAGAGAATTTTCTACACCATATGACACAAGAAACTTAACCAACTTTAAATTAGAAGAAACATTGAAAACTTTATCACAAAAATGACACAATGAGTTTTTCTCTAATAATTTGACAAGGATGTGGTATGCACTCAATAAATACATTTTTCTAATTCAGTTGTTCAAGACTGGTGTGTGAGTGTGTACTTTCATAGGATATTTTTTCTTTCTTTTTTGTTAAACATAGTTTGACAACATATTTGCAAGAATTACCCAAAAAAAGTTCTCAATGAATTGAATATCTTGAAGATCTGATTTCTCTTTCTATATAGACGTCTTCAAATATAAATATAATCTTTTCATTAAAGTATTAAACTTTTCATTGTTTTTCTTCTTTTTATGAAATATAAATATTTTTGCTTAGTATTTGAAAGTTAGTCATAAAAAATCACTATGTATATAAAGTTATGAACATAAGACTCTAAAAATGAGGATAAACATTTCAGCCTTCAAAATTGTGAGAAGTTATTCAACATTTTATATCATCTAAAAATTTTATTTTATTTTATTAAGCTTAATTACTAAAAATATCGTCAAAATAAGTTTTATTTTGCTTCATTAGAATTAATTGCTAAAAATAATGATATATATATATATATATATATATATATATATATATATATAAAATCAGTAAACCTGCAAAATTTCAATTTCCAAAGTCCACCTTTGAGATGTCTATGAGACATGTTACTTTCAAGATTTGAACACGGATAAGTGAATTAACAAACTCACCCCAACCTTCCCATTAGTAATTTTAACTTAGTGTGAATCAATGTAGTTATATTTGAAGTATCTGGCATTTCAATCATAAGATAGCTCTTCTGGTTTTTCATGAAACGTGATTTGGTGCTTGTGAACAATTAAAGCTTGGTTTTAAAGCATCTGTGTTTGTGTAAGTTTAGGTATTTATTGTGTTAGACTTGTGCTAGTTGGGCTTATTAATTTTGAGATTTTTTTCTTGAAATATAGACATTTCAGTGGTAAAATATATGTTAGTTTTACAAATATAAATATTATATTTTTTATAAAATATATAAATTTGTGAAAATGTTATTATATTTTCTTATGATAATTTTTATAATTATAAAATAACCTCTCTCCAAAAAATATGTCAATAAATATTACAACTATAAATAACATCTTCCCCACATCTATAAAAAAAATTAATATTACAACTATAAATAACATCTTCCCCACACATCTATTAAAATTTGAAAACCTAAACTGAATACATATAGTCCTGAACTCACTTATACTTCAGAGTAAGTCAATAGTTCATGAAGATTGCTAGCTGAGTATATGTATATGTGTAATTCAATCGATACTGTGGATAGTTAGTGATGGGTATATTTGATCTATTGCCTAGATACAAATGACTGAATTAGATCTTCAATGTGGCTTTTTGTATATTTGATTTGAGAATATATAATCTTTTGTATTAAAATTTTTTTTATTAGTTTTTTTTTTTCAAATAAAAATATTTTTGTTTTAAATATAAATACAATTTTTTTTTATTTAAAACATGTATTAATTTATTTTTAACAGTTTTATCTTTTTACCAGAGATTTAAACCAAAAAACTTTATAAATTGACCGTCATTGCAAATGAAAAATGGTGATATTTACCCGAAAAAATGTTCTGAAATCCTCGTCATTGATGACAGACTTCTCTGGAACAGAGTATTCAATGGAAGAAAATTCCTTCGCACTTCCAGCCGTCAAGTGTACACAAATTCAACCAAATATCGGAGGTTTTAAATAAAAAAATTGTTATCTAAAATGTGCATGGCTTTTCCCATCCAACCGTGACGAAGATGACCCGGAAAACCTGGAAGCACTTGTTGATCCGAAGACAGAGGTTGTGGTAGCCAATGCAAGTTTACAGTGAAGAACCTGGAAGTTGTCGCCGCCTAATGAGCAGTAATAATCTGGAGTCGGTGAGGGAGAAGACATGTGGAGGCAGGGAGATTTGTCAATTTCTGATAAACAGATGGCCGGTTTTCATTTGCTCTTGATAGGAAATATACATGTTCAGAATTTGTCGGAAGATCCATAGTGTTGATGACATCTTGTCGTCGACGTTTTGGATCCATAGCAGGATCCATCATCAGGACAAAAAACTCTGAGAAAAATGTATGAGAAGAGCCTATCTAACCCTTAATCAACATATAACTAATATTATTGTTTACTAAAACCCTAATTTTCTCCTACTTTTTCTCAGACTTTTTTGTCCTGATGATGGATCCTGCTATGGATCCGAAACGTTTTGACGACAAGATGTCATCAACACTGTGGATCTTCAGACAAATTCTGAACATAATTATCACCACAGAAACTTAAATGAACAGGAAATATACAATTTTAAAAAAGCTTGATAAATCTTTAATCAAAGAGGCTAAATTAATTACACTAGCTAAGCTGTAAAAACTATTTAATCTAAATATCTAATCTACAGTTCCACAATTTTCCATGATATAGAAAATCAGATCAAAAGTATTATATCCATTGCTTCTAAAATCCTCACAAGAGCAACACGGTGATGCTTAATAGGATAACAAATTTAAGTCTGCTCCTCAGACATGCGATAGGAGGATATCAACTACTTGTTACATTAAAAAAAAACAACTCATTTTGTTGAAGTCCGGTCTCGTTGGCTCACCTTATGGAGTAGCTTGAGCGTGGGAGCTGGGAATGAGGACTCTCTCCTCCGTCTGGTCTGCGGAGGCTCGCCATCGTCGTTGGAGAAAGCAAGGGAACATGAAGTTCCGAAGTTCCGCAGTGATAAGCTACTTTGTGCGCTAAGTTGTTCTGTGGTCTCATATCCATCTATTACTCCCAGTAATTGAACCTCCAATAATGCGCTCTATTTCTTCTGGTTATTGTGGCTCCAGGAAGAAGAAGCAGACGAATCGATCTCTCCTGCGAGACGAACCAATCACAATTATTTTCCAAATGGTTAATGCCTATGCGAAGAAACCAAGAAAACAGGGCGGTGGTGCAAAGGAAGTGAAACATGGCGGTGGTGTAAAGGTAAGAAGAATTTGTGGAAATCGACAGGTTGTTGGAATTACATTGACACATGTCATGATTGTATAGGACCTGGACAGACGACAAAACTTGAGCGAAAACCTCCCCTTATACAATGCCTTTGGCGTAATAAAAAAAAGGTTGGTACATCTAACAATTCAATTATGGGTTTTGGAATATTTTTTTTAATTATAAATTTTTTTTGTTGTTTAAAAACACTATTTACATTCATTGATAAACATATAAATCTAGGGGTATCTAAGCTATCAAAATATCTGGGGATCACATGTAGCCTGGGCCATACAAACCATTATCATAGATAGATTTTTTGGTGTCTCTGCTTGATAGCGGCGGGTTTTGAACTTGGGTCACCATGCAGACCAAGGTCCACTGAAATCGATCTCTCTATTGAGATTTGACTTTTAAAATATGAAGGACATGGGGGTGGGATTCGATCCACTTATGTGTGCATGGGTCACAATATAATTTTAATATAATATCTCTAGGTGGAACCACACATTCGACCACTACATCAAGGTGTCCCCATGGCTCCAAGTTAAGAGTCCAAGTTAAGAGACTGTCATTGGAATTGAAAAACTCCCAATGAACCTTTCTCAATAGTGAAAAACTCCTCGCTTTCCATCATTGGATCCAACCCCTTTGGGAAAAATAAATTGAAGGACATCAGGATGGATTTGATCCACTTATGTGTTATACAACACGTTTGACCACTACCTCAAGGTATCCCATGGCTCTAGGTTAAGAAAACTTCATTGAAATTTAACCTTGCCAATTAGTGAAAAACTCCTTGTTTTCCACCATTGAATCCAACCCCTATAGAAATTCATTTGATATTAAAAAAAAAAAGAATTATTCTCATTCTTTTTACCATGATTTAATGCTTATAAAAACTTAAGTATTTCATATTAAATTATTTATTCATTTCAAAAGTTTTGCTTATTCAAAATTCTTTTAGGTGCTAGTTTGACATAGGTGCATCCTAAGGAATTCAATATTAAGAATGCAAAATTAAACAATGACAACATGAGGTAACATAATAAAACAAACATAAATGAAACTAAATAATCATATACACTAATACAAGAACAAATCATGTAATTCTATTATTTTTCATCAATTGTCAAAGTAGTAAAAAATATAGATTACAAATTATGCACTTGCAATTTTCTACTTGGATCTGAACAACCTTTCTACTTAACTTATCATTAATTTTGATCTAAAATGTATTAATTGATTAATGAGGTTGGTACTATCAATTGACTAACCTCTCCTATATCGTATTTCATTTTTTTAGTTGACTTAAGATTACTTTGTCTCTTTGACTTCTTCTTTGATTGTTCACTTAATCGTCTTTGTGTTGCAACTTTTCAACTTCCTTTAGTGTGCCTCTTCATCTTTTTGTTGCATTTTCTACTTATAGATACAAAATATTTTAATGGGATAATGAGGTTGCTAGTATTGATTGACTAAAGTCTCTTATTCTTAACCATCCCATCTATTCTTCTTCGTTGACTTAAGCTTACTTTGCCTCATTGTCTTCTTCTTTGATTGTAACTAACTTAATCTTCTTTGTGTTGTAACTTTTTAACTTCCTTTAGAGTGCAACTTCATCTTTTTGATGCATTTTCTTCCTATTGTGTTCATTCTTGTGTTTCTTCCTCTTGCATGCATTTGTTTTCTCTCTTTTCTCCATGATTTTTTTGGATCATTATATACATGCACCATCAACTCTAGTACTATTGGAATATGTAATGATGACTTGTGTGGTATTATTGGAATGTATTAATTTGGAAGGTAATAATGTCTACTCTTATGTAAAAGAGTTACTCCACATTCATTTTGAAGTAATATACTCTTGTTATCATTCATTATATAAAGAGGTGAAATTACATTTATCCCACATGTATTTTGGGATGCAATTCCTCCATACCTCTTGGTATATAATAGAGGTAAGGGAGACCCATGAGGTACATTTAAATGAAGGATCACTTAGTGATCATATACATTGGAATGAATGTGTGGGAGCTCAAGTGTAATATTGGAGATTTTTGAAGAATAAAAAAGACAATACCTTCATGTGGATGTTTCCTCACATTAGGGTTTTACCTCGTATATATGGTGTACTCATAGATAGACTAGTAAGGTTCCTTTGTTTAATATTGTTGTATGTTTATTCATATTTCTCAATATTCTAACATGGTATCAGAGCATGTTACTGTACTCTACCTCCGTCAGTAATTTTTCATTAATTTTTTTTACATAGCAACATATTTATTTGGGCTCTCCTTGTTTTGTATTTTACCGTTAGATCTAGTAGGAATTATTGTTTATCTTTAGATCTAAGCATTTTTCTACAAGATTGAGATTTTTTCTCAAAACCCTAACCCTTGTTTTTCATATTTCTCACATTTATGTGCATTTGTTTTTTAAATATGACCTCATGATTGTCTCGGGAATAAAGAAATTAGTGAGATCGAGTATTGGTTTGTTAAATTTGTCTTTTGTTTTCTCAAAATTGAATTATTTAATTAGCCTAGCTTAGCTTAGAAACATTGTTTTTTTTAACCTAAAGATTTTTGGGCATTTTTTAGGTTTGGTAGTTTACCAAGCCTAATTTTTTTATCCAGGTGGATATCTATGGCCACCCACCTATTCCACTAGCTCAAAGAACAATTTTCATTTTGGTAGTTTTTTAATATTTTTTGGGGTCCCACATTTTCGGGGTTGTTTTGAGGCCCTAAACGACATTTTTTGGGCTTGACAATGTCTAACATATAGTTGAAGGCAGATGCTTGTCTAGACGGAATATGTACTCCTCTGCTATACATTTCCAACAGTTTATCGAGCACCCCAAACGAAGATCGTATGCAAAAGTTACGCCCTTGGGAAGTTGTCGTATCAATTACCCCCATCGGGGCTCACAAACCTTTTGGCGTTTCATCTCCCGGGGTTAGGGTTTTGGATGTTTAGGGTTTTCTCATTTATGTTGTATGTTAAAAAGGCCCGTGGAGCCTCATTGTACTCATATTCTTGTGAATGAGTGTAGTTGTCACATCTCTTCTCAAAGATAAGCTACCACCATTCGAGCAAGTTTGTTTCATTATGTATTTTTACAATTTTAGTAGGTTATCTTTATTAATAGAAGTAAAGTTTTATTGTATCTATGTGTGTTTCTTTGCTATACATATGTATTTCATTTCGTTCCATTTATAAATCTGGATCAGTGGTATCAGAGCAGTCTGCTCTTTATTTGTTTCTATGTGCATGTCCCCAACAAGGTCAGGGTACAAGGAGTTGTTACTCGAAGTAGTTGATCCCTTGCAAGACCATCCCTGTTGATCACGATGACCTCCCATGGTGGAAGAAAATAGAGACGATGGAGCAAGAGATCCTTTTAAACTGTTTCTCGAGGAAGCCCTTGCGCGACAAAGGAACGAGATGATGGATAACTTTGCACATATCCTTCAACGATTGCGAATAGGCAACACATCTTCATCAAGTGACCACTTTGGAGGCATTGCCCCCTTCAAGGTACAAGTAAATTTTGATATCCCCTTATTTGAAGGCCAAATAGATGTAGATGCTATAGATAAATGGTGGAATCTACTAGAAGGGTATTTTTCGGTCCATAATTTTTCCAATAGAGAAAATATTACCTTTGCGCTCCTTAAGGATTTCCCCCATGTCAAGGATTGGTGGGAGACTTACTGTGAGCAAAGGGCCATTGAGGAATCTGCAATATTTTCAGTCGCCCCCACTTGGGATTCTTTCAGGGATGTTATTAAGGAATAATACTACCATGTTGGAAGCTATGATGACCAGTATATGAAATGGACCACATTGCGATAGGAAAGGGACCAGATAGTACCAAAGTTCACAAATATATTCCATACCTTATGTACCAAGTTGGGTATCAAAGTATTCGAACTACATCTGGTGATAAAGTACTGTGAATGTCTACATAGATACATCCAAATAGAAATGGATTTTTTGGACATCTCATCACTAGGAACGACTTATCGATATGTTTTTAAAATCAAGCAAAAATTTAAACAAAATAAGCGGGAGTTTGGATCTGCAAATCCCTCACAACAGAAGCAGGGAAAAGGTGGCCCCAATCCATAGAACAAAGGATAGAGAAAGGATGTACCCCCTCAGGTCAACCAGTCTAAGCTGCAAACAAAGAAGAGTAATGAGAAGACAAAGAAAGACATTGGGAAGTGGTGTGAATTCCATAAAATACCCTAGCATAACACTAATGAATGTTGCTTGAAGTAGTCATTGGTGGTCGAGTTGAAAGCCTTAGAGTCAGAGGCAGGTTGTGACTCTGAATCAGATCCAAACAAGGGGAAGTGGATCATTGATGCATAACCCAGTGCCATTGTCACTACCACCAAGGTACAACCAAGTGAACTAGAAGAACTAGAGGAAGGTGAACGCATTTTTAACTCACAAATGTGGGTGAAGGGTGCTCCACTGCATTTCATTGTCAATAGCAGAAGTAAAAATAACTTGATCTCAATAGAGGTCGTCAAGCAGTTGAACCTATCGAAAAAACCACACCTTCATCCCTACACCATCGGGTGGCTCCTCCAAGGAAGAGATATTTTTGTCAGCCAACAATGTATTTTTCCCTATGACATCAAGCCCTTCAAGGATGAGGTATTGTGTGATATTTCTCCCCTTGAATTTTGTGATGTTCTTTTAGGCCAACGATACTTGTGGAAATGACATGTTGTATATGAGTCTAGACCTCGCAGTGTTATTATTACTTTGGATAGACAAGTGTATAGAATACCAAAGGTAGCTCCGCCTACCGCCATTTCTTGATCCCTTCTAAGCAATGTAGGAAGGTCATTTCCTAGACCGGGAAATTTTTCTTCTTCATGATTCTCTCTCAAAGTGAACAACAAGTCACAACCACATCCATGGACTTTGCACAGGGCCCCTCCACACAGTAGAAACATGTGGACAAGATTGCGAAAGAATACAAACGCATCTTCTCCTCACTCACTGGGGTATCACTACACTTTCAGGTCAAACATTCAATCGATCTAACCCCCGGTTCACTCCTACCCAATAGGCTAGTATATTGCCTCTTTATGATGGAAAATAAAGAAATGAAGTGATAGATCTAAGATCTACTTCAAAAGGGGAACATCTGACCCATATCCTCACCCTGCGGAAGCCCAATTGTACTCGTGCATAAGAAATATGGGACTTGGAAAATTTGCATTGATTACAGGGCCCTAAACAAAATCACATTCAAGAACCGTTACCCAATTCCCAAATTGACGACCTTCTTGACCAACTCAAGGGATCCAATTTTTTCAGTAAGATTGACCTAAATTATGGCTACCACCAAGTCCCAATAGATTAAAATGATGTATGGAAGAGTGCTTTCAAGTCTAACGAAGGTCTTTTCGAATGGCTAGTCATGCTCTTTGGTTTGACAAATGCTCTAACAAATTTCATGATCTTGGTGGATGATATATTGTGGACTTTCACCACTTGTTTTGTGGTGGTATATTTGGATGATATCCTCATCTTCAACAAGAATTGGGTAGAACACTTACAACATATTCAACACATCCTTCACACTTTGTGACAAAACAAGTTATATGCTAACTTAGAAAAATTTCCCTTCAGCATGAACAGGGTCCAATACCTAGGCTACATTATTGATGAGCATGGTGTGCATTTGGATCCAACTAAGATCCAAGTTATTCATGAATGGACAACCCCCACCACACTAATAGAGATTCAAAATTTCTTGGTACTTTCCAACTTCTATCGCAGGTTCGTGCTGGGATTGTCCCATATTGCATGGACCCTCAGCCAAGTGACCAAGGGTGGTGGAAAGGAAATTTTTGTGTGGGGGAAGTCACAACAACAATCATTCGATGATCTGAAAAATCACTTGTGCTCAACTCCAATACTCTCGTTACCCGATCTGCAACAACCTTTTGAGATTGATATTGATGCCTCAAACTATGTCGAGGGTGCAGTTCTCACTTAACATGATCATCCAGTGGAATATCATAGTGAAACACTATCAGATGTCGTATGTAAGAACCCCACCTATGAAAAAGAAATGTATTCCATTGTACAAGTCTGTTGACAATGGAAGAACTATATTCTTGGAAAGGAAACAATCATCCACACTAATCACAATCTTCTTCAGTTCATGCAGACACAAGGCAAATTGTAGAATGACCATCATCAAAAGTGGTCCACATACTTGCAACAGTTCCATAGCAACATCAAATATAATATAGAGAGCATTGATCGTGTTGTTGACTGCCTCAATCGACCTCTAGTTGCAACCTTAACCACAATTCTCTACTCATGTGGCCATAAAGTATCTGAGTGGCCCCAACTCTACAAGAGAAACCCTCACTTCGTTACCACTTACTATATGTTGGGCACATGTATGACTGTCATTGAATTTTATCTTCAGGATAGACTTTTATGCCATATAGGCCTCCTCTGTGTTCATTCAAGAGAGCTTGCGAAGCTGATTTGGGAATCTCACTACAATCGGATGGAGAGACATTTTCGCATGGAAAATACCGTGGAAGTACTACATAAGAATTTCTATTGGCCGAAATTATGCCAGGACATCAACAAGTATATCAGGTCCTACACTGCCTGCGCCATTTCCAAACTAGCCACTAAGAAGCAAGGCATGTACACCCCTCTTCCTACTCTCGGCATGATATGGGAATCCATATCGATGGACTACATGTCGGGCCTTCCTTCAATGAAGCAGGGAAATGAATATTTTTTTGTGGTGGTTGATCGGTTTTCTAAGATGGCGATCCTAATAGCCTGCAAGAAGAATATTACAACAGAGGCCACTACCAAGATCTTCTTCAAATGGGTGTGGGTACACTTCAGGATACCACAGACCATCATATCATATCGAGACAACATGTTCCTAATAACATTATGGTCCATCCTCTGGTCACTGTTGGACACCAAGCTCACCAAATCCATCGCCTTCCACCCCCAAACCGATGGCCAGACAAAGGTCGTCAACAGAATAATTGTGCATGTGTTGCACATGTACAAATCCAAACATCTACGCACATGGGATGTGAGTCTCCCCTATGTTCAACCACAACTACAAAATATCCCATCATAGCTCGACCGACCACAGTCCCTTTCAGGTGGGGTTGATATTTCAACCATTGGGTCCCATTGATGTCACGCTACACAGGAAGAATCATCCCATGCTTAACCTTAGGCTGGAAAATCCACCAAGTTTACTAAATGGATTTAACACATCCGAAAATAGGTTCATTATATTTTACAGAAAACCAATGCTAAGTACAAACAATGCCATGATCAAAACTGGGTTTCGCATAAGTTTTAGGTGGGAGACAATATCTAGTTGCATTTGTAGAAATAACAGCTTACAGGACCCCATCAAAATCTTTTTCCACTTCACTATGGAACTTACACCATCACCAAGGTTGTGGGTGGAAATGATTTTGAGCTAAGTATTCCCCCCTTCATTGGCCTACACCTAGTGTTCAATGTGGACCTCCTTTGACCATACTTCCCACCATTATTGGACACATCGAAGATCACAAAGAAATTGACACTAACATAGCTCAACCATGACTAGATGTAAAAGGAATCCATTGATCATATTAGTGACACTCATATTAAGGGCACTCGCCAACAAAGGATCATGTTTTATCGGGTTGTTAGAGCAGGGCAGCTCCTGTACCAAGGCAAGTGGCTCACTCGGGGCCATGTTCAACAAAAGTTTCCCTATCTAATGGGGGAACTCAATAGAATGGAGACCATTGATTCCTAAGGGGATATGATTTATCTAGGTGGATATCGGTGGCCACCCACCTATTCCACTGGCTCAAAGAACAATTTCCATTTTGGCATTTTTTTACATTTTTTTGGGTCCCAAACTTCCGGGTCCGTTTTGAGGCCCTAAACGACATTTTTTGGGCTCAATAGTGCAAACCATGAATTCAAAGGAAAATTCTAGGGCAAATGGAATATGTACTCCTCGGTTATACCTTTCCAACGATGTATCGAGCGCCCCAAACAAAGATAGTATGCAAAAGTTACGCCCTCAGGAAGTTAACGTATCAACTACCCCCATCAGGGCCCAAAAACCTTTTGGAGTTTCATTTCCCGGGGTTAGGGATTTGGATGTTTAGGGTTTTCTCATTTATGTTTATTCTTTTCATTAGCTTCTTGTTTTTTTTAGGGTTTAGTTTCTTAGTTTTTTCATCATGTTTGTAGAGACTGTCTCTTGTTCTTGATTTTTGCTTGTCACTAACCTACCTGTGTGGAAGATATTTTTTGACATTCTTAGGAGTATGCATCTCTAGTATTTTATCATGGTGACAACAAGAAACCATCCAATGCTTAAGGCTTAGTTTCTTAATGGCTAGATTTTTCAAGTGATATCTTTTTTTATTTTGATTGTATTTATATGTTGTTGTTGACCCTTGTTCTGTAAAAGCAATTTCATTTTTTGTATGGGCTTATCATGATCATCATATTATTTAATCTTGGAATTTATTGTGTGCATATAAACTCTCTATTTTCTTAACTTTCTCCACAATGGGTTTTTGTGAATATTTGTGGGATAGCTTGGTTTTGCAGATTTTTCCTATCTTGAGTTTCTAAGCATATTGACATTTTCATTCAACATTGATTCTTGACAGTTGCAAGTGTTTTGTTCTTACAATTTATTGAGGATTTGATTGCAATTGTAATGGATTCCTACATTGTTCCTCTCTCCATCTTATCCTTGAAAACAACAAAGTTTGAAACTATTTTCCACTTTATCTGGGATGTTTGAAGTTGTAATCAAGGGGAATGTAATGTAATGAAATGAAATTCCATTTCATATCACCATATTCCAGTAATAATTTAATGTAATGAAGTGCCATATTCTACTTTAAATTCATAATGATTATATGTGGGGATCATTTTTCAATGGATATACCATTGGGGTCTTGTATTTACAATGTAATCTTCAATAAAGTTCTTTGGTTTTGAAGACTATCTGCTGGAAACATTTCGATGTATAGATATGGGGTTCTCGTATTCCTAATATGGCCTACTGCAGTATTATTGCACTTGTCAGCTTGGTTGGGATGATTGTTTGCTTGCAACATGTTCTATTGCATTGGCCATATGAGGTTTATGTACACTATTGCGGTGTTATGCAAGAGTTATTTCAACTATCATTTTCATTATGGTTGTGATGAGCGTCTTCTAGCCACATGTTTTGTTGTATTGGCCATTTGAGGGTTTTGTAAATTGTTGTGGTGTTTTGCAATTGTTCTTTCAACTATCAGTTGAGTTATGGTTGTGATGATTATATACTAACCACTTGTTTTGTTGTATTGGACATTAGAGGTTTTTGTACAATATTGTGGTGTTCTACAAGATTTCATCGTGACCTTGGTTCGGGTGCAATTTCATGATTCAATGAGAAGAAATTTTTATCTTCATCAGATTCATGAGGCAAAGTGTGTTCTTATTTGTTGATGATTGCAACTATGTGATACATTCTCCATCTTACAAACCTGTGAGATGTGGATCATTGCAGCTATGCGAGACTTTCTCCAGCTTACAAACCTTAGAGAAATCCCCTAAGAAGGGTACGTGGTTCCTTTCTAAGAAAGAGCTGGAAGGTAGAGATGACCTCCATCATTCAGAGAGTTGAGAAGAAATCGATATGATTATCTTGTGGGAAAGGTGATCTATTGAGTTGGATGTGCATGTGCTTGAGCATAAGGTGAACATGTGAAATCCCAAAGTGTTGGGTGCATAGTCATGGGAATAGAAATGAAGATGATGTAATATCCTCCTCTAAGAAGAAGAGTTGATGAGAAACTCTAGATGACTCTCATGTGTAATGCAGTGGGAAAGAATATATGTTGAGTGGACGTGCATGTGGACGAGCACAGGTGAACATGTGAAGAAGTGGTTCTTTTGTGTAATGCAGTGAGCTAGAGATATGGAAATCCCTATAGATGTGCCCCTAGTGGATGAGCACTAGTGGGTGTATCATATCCCTTGCTATATTGTTCAAGAGTCAGACCTGCCTATAACCCTAATTGTAATGTAAAGGGTACAGGTCGGTCCCACCTTAATGTGACTAGTAATTAATGTAAAATATAATTAATCTGGTTAATATTAATTATATTATGAGCTAGTGAGGTCAGCCCTGTTGTGCCAATAGACACTTATGTTGACAAGTTCATTTTAGTATAAGTAAAGATAAATTCCCCATTGAGGAATCATATCTTTCAAGTGAGTTTGGAAATTTCAGCAAGTACAACTTCTTGGAAAAAGTGCGCACCTCTCTTGGGCACTAGTTTTCTAGGGTTTGAGCACCCTCTTGTGTGCTAGGTTTTATCTTGGTGGTGAAGGTCTTTCTCTTGAAGAATATAACAAAGGATTTGGCTGGGTTTTCTTCCCTTGTTGAGAAGGGTTTCTCGGGATACTTCTTGTGTTCTTGTGCATGGTGCTTCTTCTTGTGATCTTGGTTGCTGCAACATTTATGGTTATGGTTAAATGCTAAAAATGGAATGATCTTCATGCTTAACCATTGACTATTGAAAAATCAACATTATTCACATATTATGGGAAATTCTGGAAGTTGTCATTAAGGGGAGATGTTAATGTAATATCATCTTCCTATGTAAGGTATTGTCTTTCTCATTCTTTCAGGGAATGTTGGAAGGTATTGTAATGCCATATTCGTCCATAAGTGTTGTTTCTCCGTATTCATCGTTAAGGGGGAGTGTTGGAGTATGTAATGATGACTTGTGTGGTATTGTTGCACTGTATTAATTTGGAAGGTAACAATGTCTACTCTTATGTAAAAGAGTTATCCCACATGCATCATGAAGTAATATACTCTTGTTACCATTCATTATATAAAGAGGTGAAATTACATTTATCCCACATGTATTTTGGGATGTAATTCCTCCATACCTCTTGGTATATAATAGAGGTAAGAGAGACTCATGAGGTACATTGAAATGAAGGATTACATAGTGATCATATACATTGGAATTATGTGAATATGGAGTTTGATGTGTGGGAGCTCAAGTGTAATATTGGATATTTCTAAAGAATAAAGAAGAAAATACCTCCCCATGGATGTTTCCCCACATTGGGGTTTTACCACGTATATCTGCTGTACTATTTTTCTATTATCTCTTTCTTATTATGATTATTATTTTTTATATATGGATATGAGGGTAGAGTTATTTGGTTATGAATATTGTCTACAAGAAACATTTTGATGTATATATTTGGGGTTCTTGTATTCATAATATGGTCTAATGTAGTATTGTTTCACTTGTCATCTTGGTTGGGACGTCAGCTTGGTTGGGACAATTGTCTGATTTCAACATGTTTTGTTGTATTGGCCATCTGAGGTTTCTGTACACTATTTTTGTGTTTTGTGAGATTTCTTTCAGCTATTAGTTGAGTTATGGTGTTGACGACTATCATATAGCCACATGTTTTGTTGTATTGACCATTTGAGGTTTTTGTACATTGTTGTAGTGTTTTTGCAAAAAATCATCGTACAACTTGGTTCATGCACAATTTTATGACTCGGCGAGAAACGATTGTTATCTTCATCAAATCCATGATGTGAAGTGTGTTCTTATTCGCATCTTATGGGAAATTCTTTAAGTTTTCATGAAGGGGGGGTGCTATTGTAATTCCATCTTCGTCCGTTAGTGTTCCTTCTCTCCCTAGTCATCATTAAGGGAGAGTGTTGGAATATGTAATGATGACTTGTGTGGTATTGTTGGAATGTATTAATTTGGAAGGTAATAATGTCTACTCTTATGTAAAATATTTATCCCACATGAATCATGAAGTAATATACTCTTGTTTCCATTCATTATATAAAGAGGTGAAATTACATTTATCCCACATGTATTTTGGGATGTAATTCCTTCATACCTCGTGGTATATAATAGAGGTAATGGAGACCCATGAGGTACATTGTAATGAAGGATCACATAGTGATCATATACATTGGAATGATTTGAATATGGAGTGTAATGTGTGGGAGATCAAGTGTAAGATTGGATATTTTTGAAGAATAAACAAGACAATAACATCCCGTGGATGTTTCCCCATTTTGGGGTTTTACCATGTATATCGGGTGTACTCTTTTTCTCTTGTCTCTCTCTTATTATGATTAAATGTTGTTGTTATATGGATAGGAGGATAGACTAATAAGGTTCCTCTGTTTAATAGTGTTTCATGCTTATTCATATGTCTTAATATTCTAACAAGTACACACTTCTTTCATGCTTAACTTGTGCACTACATTTACATTTTTTTTGCAATTTTCTATGTTGCACTTTCTTTCACTTGTTTCAAGTTAGAAACTTTTAGGATGATCATGCATCAAATTATCCTTGCAAGAAAACCAACATGCATCTTTGCATGAATTCTACATCATTTGTCAGACTATCCCCCTTGCAAAGTTTTTGGTATTCTACTTTAAAAATGTATGTACCATCTTCATCCAAGCTATTCTTCCATTTTATTAATTATTTCTTATACTTGGTATTGTTATGTATCTTGGTCACCTTTTCATATAGAACTTGTTTGATTTCTTTTGAATTATTCCCTGACATCTATTCTCTCCAATCTACAACTACAATTTCCTCTTCTATTTCCTTCTCCTCCTTTATGATGTTGTCTCCTTCATTTTACTTGTATTAGTTTACAACAATATCAAATCTGGGTGATGTATCAAATTTTGATAGCAACTTGAACTTAAATGTATTATGGCCAAATTTTATTTTCATATTGTAGGCTCTAATATTATTCACATTCGACTTAGCATATGTATCTATGGGATAATGCTTCCTCGTTAAATACATCGCAACTAAATCTTCAATTGCAAATGATTTTTCTCTCTCATGCATTGTTGCACACTCATACTCATAACTTTTCTCCTTTAGTATTTATTGGAATTGCACATAAATGACATGCTCCATTGGTTAGTCAAATACCTATGCATAATTGCTTTAGTTCTCATTTATAACAAATCAATTAGGGTTACAACTCCTTTTGATTTAATATTGTACAAAAATTTTAATGGTGAATATCTTAGATGTTGTGTATGTGTTATATTCTTTGCATGTGTGTGTGTGGGCGTGTCAGATATGACAATTGCATTTGGCGGTTTTTGCTATTTTTAGCGGTTTACTAAAAATAATCCCGATTTTAGGGATTAGGGTTTTGGTATCTACGAAATACCTAAAAACATTGTATACATTGTATAGTGAATGGTGAAATTCGATATAATGAATATAAGAAAGGTTTTCCCGGTTGAGGGTTTCCGGTATAAAATCTCTGTGTACTCTGTGTATGAGCCATTGATTAAATTTTGTTTTGCTTAAGAATCTATATGCATTTCTTTACTTCACAGGTTTAAAAATTACATTAGGGTATAATGAGTACAATGTATCTTGTTTTGACATGATGACATCCACCCTCATTCTAATACTAACTATTTTCTCCCAACTTATAGTCCTCTTGACTATTACTCGTCTTGGAAAGGATAGGAATTGAGGAGATTTCCCAAAAGGAAGAGATAGGAGAAATACCCAATGTCACTTCAACATTCTCTCCTCTTTATTTAAGGTTGGTGCATTTCCATCCCAAGAGTGGTATCCCTATTTGTCATTTATGTTCTAGTACTCTGGATTTTTCAATTGAGTGCAAAGTTCGTATATTGGAAATAAAAATAAACACCGAAAATAAATCAATAGAGGTATGTATTCAAGTGGATTGGTGCCTTAAAGCAAGGCTTTGGAGTCTAATAAATTATATTTGGGGTTTTTAAGGGAGATGGAGAAATTCAATGGGGCACTGTGATTTTAGTGGATCCCAAAGGATAACACTTCCTAGCTTAATATAATTCTAAGAAAAGTATAAAGGAATTTAAAAAAATGGCATTCATCAATAATTAAAGACAAAAGAAATTAAGTGAATCAAATAACCAATAGCTACATTGAACAAAGTTTGAAAGATTCAACCATTAAAACTCACAAATAAATATCTAGGGATTGTCAACACAATCACTTCTTCAATTTCTTCCTTCAATTACAAACTATGGAGATACAATCCACAAGTGGAATTCTACCGAGAGGAGTTCTTTAACCTATAATTACATTCTAAAAATGCTAAGTCCAAGGCACAAAAAAAAGGAGGAGAGATGGGAGACACTTGTAGGATACAAGTCTTCAAACTAGAGCCACCATACAAATGAACCAATACCAAAATATCAAACTTTGTATCAATGGAGAAACTATGCATAAATAATCAAATTTGGAGATCTTTCTTAGTTGTTGAAGATTGTTTCCTAAATTAAATGGGCAACCAACCAGCTCTTTAAATTTCAGTGCATGTGATTAAATTCTACCCATGCTTAATTGAGTATATCCATGCCTATGCATTCCTCCTTCCAAGGAAATTAGTATTTCATGAGCATATATGATCTAAAACAAGCATGGAGGTAATTCATTGCTAAACACCTCTACATTCTTTATTTAAGGAGGGAAAATGGGCATAATTAACTTCTTTGTTTTAATTCATGGTGATAATTTATTGGTATGCCAATATTTACTTGGGCTCTTGAATTTGTTTTTTGGATCAAGGATGTTCACAACTCCACAAAAATTATTTTTTTTCCTTAGACCCACTTATATCACTCATGAGTTCCCTCAAATTCTCTAGAAGATGAGATGATTTCCCCCCATGATGACCAATTGAATATCAGTTATCAGGATGACCCTTCTTTATGAAAACTGTATAGCTCATAGCCTCACAGTGAAATATATGCTTGCATGGCAGTGAGGAGAATCTGATTTTACCTTCGAGCATTCCCATAATCAAGAGTGGGGATATTGACCTTTATAATGATAGAGATTATGATTTTTCTATGTAAAACATACACTTATAAACTCTTTGTTAGTTTTATCTTTGTTTCCACCTATAAACTAGTCCTAGTCACCATCCCATCACCTACTCGACGTGGCACTCAACCATCAATCACCATCTATTTTACCAACATGTCATTGGTTACCATTTGTCTTGCCACATTATCATATGGTTTCCACCTATCACTCAAACATAGATTACAACATGTTTGATAAAGTTAGAATGTTTAGATTTTTTAATCTAGGGTGAATGTAGGAGTATAGAGGAAGGTGGAGCTGATGCAAATGCATGGAGTGAGAATATGGAATACCCTCACTCTCTACCTATAGAAAAATGAACTGAGGATTGTGGGTAGAACATAATGGAATATGGAGAATGTAGGGTAGAGGTAAGGTGGGGTGGAGGAAACATATGGAATAAGAAGGTTGGTTACCTCCTCCTTTCACCACAATAAAAGAAACGTTAACCATAGGGAGGGGTGGTAAAGGGAAAGCATAATAAGAGGAAGGGACCTTGCATCTTGCATTGGGAGGTTAAGGATACCAATATGAAAAGGTTTTGGGGATGGAAAATGGGTGTAACATACTTTCCTTGAGGTAGTCATTGGGTGCCCCTACATGGTTACATCGATGGTTCAGGCACATGTAACAAGTTGCAATAGGTAGGTTGCACAAGCATACAATGACCTTGTGTCCAGACATAAATGAGGCAGACTAGTTTAGAATCAGACTTAGTTATAATTGCACAATAGGCTAAAGAAGTTAAGTGTGTATGTGTGTGAACCTATTATATAATTTGCATAGAGAGACTTGGACAAAGGACTTAATAATTCCTTGTTTCATCAATTTTTTGATTATCACATTAGTGTGGAGAAAGGAGTTGGTTAAGTGTGCCTTGGGAATCACTCAAGTTTTGGTTACAATTTCCTTATTGTTGAGTGGGAAACACTTGGGATACAAGTCCACTTTTCCTTAGATTGGTGGTAAGACACCTTTGTAAGGAGAAAATAGTTGTACACTAGTGTTGGATTAAGTGGACGTTTTTGGATGCCTTAGGAGATATTTTGGAGTGGTTTTGGAATTTGGAGGATTTTGAGTAAGACACAGTCCTAATGAAGTGGAATTCCCGTATTCCATGAAGGTGGTTGAAACCGTTAGGCATCTTGGGTTGGAAAGTTTCAAGTATTTTTCCACTTAATGTTGGAAGGTGGTGCAAGGCACCTCATTTTGTGGGTAAACCCAGTTTTTGGGGAAATGGTTAGGAACCCTCCAAGTATAAAAGAGGACACATGAAAGATAAAAAGATAATCCAATATAGAGCTAAGTACAAGGGTAAATCAATTCTATGTTGAAGAGGTTGTGGTTCAGGAAAGTGAAATGACTTGGACAATGGAAACTTAGTTTGTTGAAGAATAATACATACAAGAGGTAGGATTGTATATACTTTAGTGGTTGGTTGGGAAAGTAATGTGACACCAAATAAGTTTGGGAATTAACTTATTTGAACTTCTGTAAAAGGGCCACAGAAAATGACCAAGCTCCCTTTTTTCACTTGTTGTAAAATTATTCAATAATAGACTTAAGGAACCTAATTTGGGTGTGTCCATGTCTTGTGTTGTGTTGTGATTATTTGTACTTGGGATGTTAACTTAATTCTTTCTAATAAAATGACTAAGTATTAAGTCTATTTATTAGAATAACTAGGTTGATCAGAACTTGGTTTTGGATCTAACACGTGTAACTTATAGTGTAGTTATGGAAATACTTTAAGTGAAGATGTGTAGGTTGGTTATAATAAGTTGTAAGTTGGCCAAGCCTCTATGATCAAATAATTCCAGTGTTGCATGATCTCTAGGGGTGTTAAAAAAAAAATGAGATCAAGTTAGGTGGAAAACCCTACGTTTGTGACAATTGGTATGAGAGTTGAAGCATTACTCTTCACACATTTTATGAAGGAAAACTTGGTTTCAGAGCAAGTTCGGGAACTCTTCACCATGTATTGGTGAGAGATAAAGTTTTAAAACAAGTTTGGTAGGTGGTTGTGAAGAGTGTCTTGAAAATGGCGGACTAAAGAAGATTTGTGCTTTAGTGCAGTAGGCATCTTGGAAGGATTGTTGCACATGGAATTAATAAATTCCTTTTTTGTTTAGGTGCATAGGGTAGTGTTGAATATTGAGGCAACAATCACTTGGACAATTTGATGAAGTTTATGAAAGTTTCTATGAAAGTTTCAGATGTCGAAATGACCTCACACCATGAGGACAATGATAGTGGTTAACCCACCAATGTTGTGAAGACAAAGGCAAGAATTGTTGCATTGGAAGGCACAATGGAGCAACTGCTAGTGTCTTTTGATGAATAGTGAATTTGAATGGAGTCCTTGGATCAATGGCTAACACACATTTTTCAATCATGCTATGAGGCAATGGTGTTGATTTTGGACACAAAATCATTGTCCAAAGACATTGAAGATAGGTTGACAATGTTGGAATAACTTGAGAGGTATGTGGCAGTGAAAGTGAAAGGCCACAATGACACCATCATCCGAATAAAATGAGTTGTTTCGCATGGAAATAGTTTGATGGATCCTATGAGGATTAATATAAAGGAGCATTACCATATGATGGCATGCATGATGCTAAGTTACTTGGTAACTGTTTTTGGGATGTTGAGTAGTACCTTGAGTAGATGAACAAAAGTTTAGATGAGACAAAGGTGAATGCAGAAAACAATGTTCTTGAACGGTAGCATGAAGGGTGGAGGACCATATAAGATGAGTTGGTAGTATATCACATCATTGCGAAGATAGAAAATTGGGTAGAGATGAAACAAGAATTTGGGCTCAGTTTGGGAGTATGAATCAAACTTGGATCACATGAAATGAGTTGATGAGTATAAGGAATACACTAAATATTCATGAATACATTAAGGTGTTTTCATGCCTCATGTTGGAGATAAAATATATCACCGATGAAGATTAGTTGTTTCATTTTATGAATATTTTACAACCCTAGGCATAGAGTGAGATGTGAAACCAAAATGTGTAGATCCTTTCCATGGACTTCACAACAACAAACAAATTGCCCGACTTCAATACTAAAGCAATACGAAGTGAATAGGTAGATGAGGGAATTTCAATAGAGAAGAAGTACGAAAAGAACAAGAATAAATGAAAAGGGAAGATAAGGTCATATTTGAAGTCTATATAGGACAAGGCTAGGCAGTGAGATGCAACTAAGGACAAAAATGGATGTAAATACATTGTTTGTTGGATTTGTGATAAATATCACCATGCTAGGAGTTGTCCATTGAAGCAGTTGTATAAGTTGAATGTTGTGGAGAATCAAATGAATAAAAGATTAAGTGGGTGTATTGAAAGCCTTGAGTATTGTAGCAGAAGATAATCTTACAAAAAGTCAGGAGGAAGATTGCACAAGAATTACCTATGTTTAGATAGTCCTTACAATGGTTGACAATGGTGACATGCATAACTTCATGAAGGATGAGGTTTCCATGAATCTTGGGTTGAAACTTGAGTTGACTTACTATTCCTTCAAAAAGGTAATTTGAAAAGTGGAAAGGGTGGTTGGAATGGATAACTGAGTGACCTTAAAGCTTGGTGAATAGAGTAGAGTTGTTAACTTCACAATAGTGCCCATGGTCGAATTTTATATGGTTACAGGGAAATATTTTTTCAGGACAGTGCAAGAAGCATTGGTGCCGCACTTGGACAAATTGGTCATATTTTCAAGCCATAATTAGTTGGACATTCCAATGGTAAGCATGCAACTTTGAACAATCACCAGGATGACTTCCTTGAGCATAATTGTAGAAACTAGTGAAGGAGTTGAATTGCCTTGCAATGGAGAACTTGGAAGGAACTTCAACATGAATTTTGGTTCAACCTTTGGTGGATTGTGGTGTATAGAAGGATTTGGAACACAATTTCGCTAGGTTGATAGCAATAGTAAACTCAATAGTGACATTAGTGGATAGAATCATGGGCATTTTCTTGGAAAATAAAGTCCTTCAAATTCTAAGTGGATAGGTGAAGTTAGTGGAAGATTCAGACAAGGAAATGGACGTGTTCAATATTCATGGTTTGGACTTGACAGTAGAATAAAGAAATGAGGCATAGGATGCAGGCTAGCAAACCTTGGTATGCATTTTCCAAGGAAGATGTTGAGAACTCCTTGGGTGTGATTGGGAAAGAAAGGTGGCAAGATGATTTGGATATTGAAAGGTTATTAGTTGAAGGTGATGATAATATTGGTTCAAACATGCCTCTCTCGACATATTTTAGTAGGAAGCATGGTGATCTTTCAGATTCATGTGACTGAGTGGATTCTAGGCAACTTGGTGGTGATGTTCAGTTTGGAATGTTTGGAGGTAGTTGCCTTGGAAACCACATGACTTCCTCTTTTAATTTATATAATTACACAAGGTATCTCACTTATTAGGGGTAGGTAGTGGAGCCTAAGGCACTGGTGAAACAATGATAAGTTTGATAGAGTTTTAAAGATTTCATTCAACAATCATCTTTCGGCAACCGGAAAATAGAGGTAGGTGTGAGTGTGGTATAATTTCATAGGAAGATGTTCATGGTAGGTTGGAGTCTTTGGTGAGATGTGGTGGTGACTTGGTGGTAGGTAGATAAAGTGAAAAAAATAGTGCACGGTGGAATATAGGCAGTGACACTTGTGTTCAGTAACATGGGGAGTTTCAATTTCATGAAGTAGGAATAATGTTGAATTAGATACTTAGTTGTATAAGACATGAAACCCAAGAGTGCATTAAATCATGGAAGTTTGAATTGAAGGCATATTGAAATAGTGGTTCTTACAATGGCATTGTGAATTGGTCAAAGAAGTGGTTAATAGTGAAGGATGTGTAAGTATGGATAACATGTTTTGGAGAACAATATAAGTTATTGAAGGCATTGTTATGGATGAAAACACTTTTAAGATGGGGAGGATGTAACATCCCTACCTTGAGGTAGGTATTTGGCACCCCTACCTGGTTGCATTGACATATCGCGTTCACATGAAAAGTTTCATAAGAATAAGGCAACCTTGATAGGCATAAGTGAGGAGTGCCAATTCATAAGAAAATTCAGTAGAGTTGCACAACACGAGAAATAGGTTAAATATGGAGTCATGAGACCCTCTTATAGAAATTTCACAAAAAGGATTGGGCAAATGACTTAGTAGTTACTTGGTTTACCAACCATTTGAGTGGCATGTAAGTGTGGAGAAAGGACTTGGACAAGTGTTCCTTCCACATGGCTCAAGGTTCAACTAATATTACCTTATTATTGATTGGGAAACACTTATATTGTGGATCCACTTTGCCTTATATTGATGCTAAGACACCCAAGTGAGGGGGAAAAGGTTTCACACTAGTATTGGATTAAGTCATGGATATTGTCGAATTCCTTAGGAGGCGATTTGGAGTGGTTTAGGTAGTTGGATCATTTTGATGAATACAAGGTCCTAAGGAAACATACATTCCCTATTCCATGGAGGTGGTTGCAACCTCCATGCATCTTGGGTTGGACAATTGCAAGTTTGGGTCCACTTAACATTGGAGGTGGTTCAAGGCATCCCATTTTAGGGTAAACCTCAAGTTCGAGGAAATGGTAAAGCCCCCTCCAAGTATAAAAGAGAACAAAAGAAGAAGGAAAATATAATCCAAGATAGAGCTAAGTGCAAGGGTAAAAATGTTTTGTGTTAAAGAGGTTATGGTTCGGGAAAGTGGAAAGACTTGGGTAGTCTAGTTTGTTGGATCACATGTGCTTTAGGGATTAGTTTGGAAAGTAAGGTGAAACTAAGGCAGTTTGGGCCTTATCTTATTTGAAATTTTAAAAAAGAGACACAAGCAATGAGTGGGCTCCCATTTAGCATTTATTCTAACAATATTCAATAATAAAGACTTAAGGCACCTAACTTGGGTCTTTCCAATTCTTGTGTTGTGATGTGATTATTTTTTCTTGGGATGTTAACTTGATGCTTTCTAATAAAATTAATAAGTATTAATATGCATAGACAAGATGCATTAATATCATGGTTGGACATGGGTCTAGTTGTTAAAATAATTAGGTTGAGAAGAAATTGGTTTCATATATAATACATGTAACTTAGAACATAGTTATGGGTGGACTCTAAGTGAAAAGGATTAGTTTGGTTGCAAGTAGTTGCATATTGTCCAAGCCCCTATGACCAAATCAAGCTAGTGCCACATGATCACTATGGGTGCCAAAAAAAAATTAGGCACAAGTTAGGTGGAAATCCCTAGGGTTGTGACAATCGACTCCTTGTAACTATGACCTAATCCAAAAATTTAGGGGTGTAGAATGGGCTCTCTACCACCCTAAATTAAGCTTATAAAAATGAATCTAATTCATAAAAAAGAGGGTATAGGATGGGATATTTTCTACCTCAACTCAAGCCTATAAAAATGATCAAGTCATAAAGAGAAGGAAAAAGGATCGGCTCTTCACTACCTCATAACATTTTCCGTCGTCAAAATTTTATTGAAGACTTTTAAAAAGGGAAAAGGGATTAGGAAAAAGAAAGGGGAAAAGGGGAAAATTCATAAAGGATACACTAATGGGCATAGTGGCTACCCCTTGTATAATTGTGGTCAAATACCAGTTAACATGGTGCCACCAAAATGACACCATATGTAACCATATATGGAAAAAAACCCTTGTCAATGGCTTCCTATTTACCAAGCACCTCCAAGGTACATTTGATGGATCACATGCTTCATACTAGAGAGTCCATTATCCACACACTTAAGGACAATTTGTGTCTAGCTCAAAATAGAATGAATCAACAAACTAAGTAGTATTGCTTGGAGCATTCTTTTGTAGAAGGGGACCAAGTGTTTCTCCACCTTCAACCCTATAAATAGACATACAATGTTATATGGACCCTATAACAACATCCAACACATTGGACAAGTTTCCTACAAACTAGATTTTCCAATCCACTCCATGATTCATCCAATCTTTCATGTGTCTTGTCTAAAAAAGGTAGCGGGGTAGAACTGTGAAGTGCAAACTAGCATGCCAAAACTTGATGAAGAAGGGTCCATTTGTCTTTAGTTGGAAGCAATATTGGCTACCAAAGAGTATCAATTTCACTAGTGCACGGTCTTATAAGTATTGATCTAGTGGAAATATATGCATCTAGAAAATGCCACATGGGAACCAACAATGATTCTATAACAATTTCCACACCTTCAACCTTGAGAAAAACACTTATTTTGAAGGGAGAGGGCATGTTAGGGTCCTAACCTAACCTCCCTACTTTAGGGTACATAGGATTTGGTTAATTAATTTATGTAGCCATGTTCTTTGAATAAGGCCCATTAGATAGTCAGTGGATAGTTATTTAATGTAAAATGAACCTCTTTATCAAATAAGTCCCACTAGGTAATTTGTACTCATTAATCATGGACCACAAGTAGTTAAGGTTTTGCTATTGTGAATCTATTTATAGATCTAGGTGAAAGGAATCAAAGGTACAAAATACACTTCCTACACTAATCAATGAGAGGAGAATGTATAGAAATTAGATAAACACAGTTTCAGTAATAAACAACAAAGAAACATATGACCATTAGATAATGATTTCCTAGGGAAAACCCTTCCAAAAGAATAACTTCACACTCTAAAGAACAATTCATTTATTAATGATAATGATTTCCTAGGGAAAACCCTTCCAAAAGAATCACCTCACACTCTAAAGAACACTTCATTTGTTATTCAACAACTAAATGGTTACAATACACTATAGAGTCTTTATTCTCTCAACAACATTTTTTAGTAGTAGCATAAGGATTCTAGAGAAATTTTGGCAACATAAAAATAACTTAAAATTCACACATTGTTTCCCTCCAAACCTTGGCACTCAATAAATAGCTATAATAAAACCATAAACCATTTATGGTTTTCCAATTCTACATGTTACAAACCACCAATAACTAGCATACCCCCAAAGTGGGGAAAGGGAACACCAAAAAAAACCTAGTAACATATATATTAAATAGATAAGTTGGATCAATTACACTTTTAACAATTCAACGAAGAAAGTTCATGCGCAATGAATTGTCTAAAAAGATATTTAAAGTTAATAAGATATTTATATTGTTAATATGGTTTCAATATTAAATCAATCCTGAAATCTAAAAATGATTAACAATTTCTTAGAGTATTATCATATAAGGGAGTTTCATTCCATCTAGGTAGGTTCATTTCAGATTGGATACAAATTTGATAGCATGGGAAAGTGTTGAGATCATGACATGTTACAAGTGGTTGAGTTTTTCCATTTGGTTGAACACATTCCTTGTTGTGGCCAGTTAGTTGTACGTCCATTCTATTGCACTTCCTAATTTATCTCCTAGTAAGTGGTGCTCTTTGAAATGTTGTTGGTCCAACAAACAACGAGGACAAAGATTGAAACATCGACAAATTAGGTAGGACAAAGATTGAAACATCAACAAATTAGGTGCATTTGTTCTATTTTTTTATTTCCGTTAGTTTAAAATTGATCTGAAAAATAATTCCCCAACTCTTCTTTTCAATACCAAGTTGAAAAATATCATGGAGTTTTCTCATTATTCTTTCCTTGAATGCAAATGGCTTGGAGGATTGACAACTGACCTTGAGTATAAAGCCTTGGTTCCTCCTTTATAAAAAACATCGTTAATTTTGGAAGTTTCAAAGACTCAAAATTATATTTATGACAATGCATGAGGCTAAGTTAATTTGTTGTTGGCAATGTGCCAACCTCCACTACATCATCATCAGGCATTCACAAAATGATGCCTCTAACAGTGGCAGAGTAAACTTTAACCCATGCTCCTCACACCTCACCCTATAATCTTTGTGACTATTGTTTTTAATTGTTATTGAGCCGATGAATATCAAAGGTACCCACTTTGTCATAGTGATCCTAGGCACTCTTGAAGTCCAAGAAAATTGAACAAAGACTCCAATTCGTGAACAAAAGAACCAATAGTTCCTTCAATCTCCTCACATAACTAAGCCAAGGGAACAATTTTCCAGATTGCTTAGATTTCCATTAGCAATACACAATTCTCTCTTGAAGTTTGCATCTATCAAGTGTATTTCTACCAATCATAGTTGATGTGCCATTTGTACCAGTGAGGTCTAAGGCACATACAATACTAATATTTTTTTTTAGTATCTCGTCTCAGATTGTTGCAACATCTCACACTCATGAAGTTGTATTAATATTTTTTTAGTTTGATATGGGAGAATAATAGAGAACATATGAGATAAAAAATCGATCAAACACCAAAGTTTATAGATCAATCAACACATTCAAGCAAGGAAATATTTTCAACAGCTTCCTTGCAGACTTCGGAAATTTTAAGGGGGATGCTTCCAAAGTATGTAATGATCATGTTTCGCGAGTTCCAACAAAATCCTTAATATATTTTGAAGGGAAGATAGGGAAGGGAAAGGATGCTTATAAAAATAGATAAATCCATGGCATGCATCCAAAAACTTTGTAACCACTTGTTCAAATAAAACCCGACAATACAACAGGATACTCGCCAAGTGTTTGAAAAAAAAGCATAAGCTAAATAAAAATCATAAAAAAATCACTCACCAAGCGTATCGACTAAATTTCCACGTTGAAATGATGAAATCACTCAGACAAAATGATTAAGCAGAAAAAAAATGCCACACCGACTATTTTGGTGGAATTCTTGTGCTAAAAATAGTTATTTCTCCTACAAAGTCAATGTGACAAATATGGGCACGGATTAAAAAAAAATTGTACCCTGATAGTTCTCAAGGGTAGATTATGGACATCCTATGTTTGATTCTCCTCGACGACAAACAAGATCAAACTCGTAGGTATTGTATGTCCCAATCAATTTGTCAACAATTTATGCATGCCTGCACCCATGCAGAAAGGGTCAAGGTCAAAATACTTCCTTCAATTAATTGATGTAAAATCGAATTGGCGGGACCGAGGATATTTTACCTTACCAGAAAATGTTTTAGAACACAAGATTTTATGTTATAATAGAAACTCTCTTGTTGGTCTACCCATTTGAAGAATCGAAGATTCATTCTGGGGTCAATGGAGGTCTGAGTTTTCACTAGAATCTGATTGATATGATGGAGTTTCAATCTGGGTAATATTTCATGGTTTTCATTGAAATCTAGGCGGTGGTGTGACAATAATTCACATACCTTGCACACGATTTATTCATCTTCTTCTTCGGATAAGGGTGGTGTTGCAAACATGGTGCAACAGGGCGGTGGAGGAGGCTAAGAAGTATTTTTAGAAATTGAAATATGGTTGGAACTATAATGAAAGGACTCAGACGAATGCAAGTGGATTCACAGTGGATAGACGTACATGGTAGTTGTTGATTTTTTGCGGACAGATACGTGTGGAATTTGTTTATTTGTTGTGGACATATGATGAAAGGCTATGAGGAACCTCTCCTTAAAAGAGTTCCTTCAACGTAATTAATTTTCCAATTATTGTTGATTAGCATTCATTTCCTTATTTGCATTTATTACATGCCACTACTCAACATTTATTCCCTACTATTACTCAACATTTATTCCTTGTTATTTCTCAATAATCATTACCTGCTATATGTAACTGCATGAATGCAAAGTGTATGAAACATTTGTCCTAACATTCTCCCACTTGTCATATACCTTATAAGGGAGAATGCATCAAACATTGAGCTAATTGTTAGGGGACATAAGGCCCATAGACTCATAGAACCACTTAAATTTAATAGTGATCACCAATTTCATTAATGTATCTCCAACATTCTACTAAGTGTCAAATTTCTTTAGTATCACCTTTCCATCCTCTACCATGTCCCTAATGAAATGGTAATAGATATATATATGATTTGTCTTTGTATGAAAGGTTGTGTTCTTAGCTAGACAAATGGAACTATTACTATCACATTGAAAGTATATAGTAGCTCTCTGAATTAGCCCTAATTCTGAACACAGTTTCATAATCCAAATGGTCACCTTACAGGCATGAGTAAATGCAAGATACTCTACGGCCTCTGCAGTGGAAAAAGTGACCATAGATTATCAATTTCTCATCCAAGTTACTGCCCCACCAAAAAATCAAAAAACATATCACTCATAGATCTCCTTCCATTTACATCCCTTGCACAATTAGATTCCACATAACCCTATATATCCACTGAGTGTGTGTCTCTTGAAACATCACTATGATAGAAAAGAAAATGTTCAGAAGTATCTTGCAAATACCTGAAGACCCTCTTCACTGCAACCCAATGTTCACATCTAGGATTAGTCATGAATTGACTCAAGAATATCACTACTTGGGAAATGTATAGTCTCATGCGTACCATATCATACATCAAACTACCAACTTCACTAGCATAAGGAACATAAGACATATTGTTACGGGGAAAATATCTCTATGGCTTGGGGTAAACCACAACAGACATAATGACACACAAAAATCAACTCTGATCCCGAGTATGCTATATAAATGAAAAATTCTAACAAGATAAGGTCAAGAGCCTACCTCGTCCGGATGTTCGATGAAGACCATCGTTGAGCACGCAACTCAAAGCTTTATACCTATAAATTGTCCTCAACAACCAAGATACAGAAGCATATGATGATAATATATAACATTGTCATATAAATTAGCATAATCCATTAACATTCATGAAAAATACACCCATGGAATAATAATTCAAATATTTTCAAGATATCAATTGGACAAGAAATCATATTTCTATTAAAATAATCAGCAGGAATATGTAGGTGACAAACTTCTGCAACGACACATGTCGGAACCGAGAAACTAAGTCCCTCCAGCTGGGCCTCCACCACTTCAATCCTCCACCTATGGAAAGCTCATATAAAGAAGACAATGAGGTTCTCCATCATAAAGAAGGAAGAGTTTGGGGGATGAACAATGAGTTCATACTTTCAAGGATAAAGGGATGCAAACTCAATGTGAAGTGAAATTTCTCCAGAGTATCTTTGCTCTCAAAAGTTGAATTCTCCTCTTTTCCAAGGCTTGGATATGGCTCAATTTATAGCCTTCAAGTGGAACTGAAGGGTCGAGTTGGAGCGTTTCCAGTATAAGGAAGGTCAAGGATCATGGATCACGTGACGTGACATGGAAACCCGACATAATTTTTAATTTTGAGCACCAAACCCAATGTACGCACACTATAGTGGATCAACCTGCGTATACGCTTGTTGTCTAACTTGTAGGGTGTGCATATGTAGAAAAATGTGTTTTTTTTGGCATTGGAAGGTATAGAAGGGGACTTCAAGTTTGCATAGGGAAATGGAAAGGCCATCCAAGCAAGTTTCATGGGGTGAGGAAAATTTTTCTATAATAGATGCCCCCTAATGTGTGAGGTTGGAGGAGTATCTACTATGGCCAAAATACATTATAATTCCAATAAGTGGAGTAATGGAGACTCGGCTGGAAGTGCTAGTTACTCATGAGAATATTACAATCCATAATGACTTTGTACACATGGCTTCCAATTTGAATTACACTGTAGATCCATGTGGAAATATACCAAATAGTTGTTCATGGCCATGAATAGGAAATACAAAGTATACACATGCCATAGGCTTTCATAGTCATGAACAAGGGCCTAGTGGAATCCAGTCTCAAAATCAATCTGAAGATATCTGTATATAATAGAGTACAATTCGATCTCCTATGATCACTAAAGTCATATAGGTATTGGTCCAATGAAAGAAAACAATAGAATATGAATGCTTCTACTATAAGCTAGAGGTCTTTTACACTATTCACCGAAGGTGCAAGTCTACATCATGTGAATAGAGGAGTTGATGTCGAACACAATGAGACTTCGTTTGATTACCATTCATTAAGGTATATTGTTAACAAACATGAGATAACATATTGATAATGAAAGTAGGTATCAAGGCACCGAGTACATTATTACAAGTGTGAATAAGGGTGTTGAGGTCAAACACTTGAAGAATTTGATGCAGGAGCATCCCTCACATCAAACGAGCCAGCGTGGAATGCAAAAGACAGCTGGAAGGCGTCCAACACAAATTTCTGAAATTTCCCTTGAAGTTGATGTGCCAAATATAAATGAGACCATTTAATGAAGGCGCCTTGGTATAATGTATTCAGACCTTGAGCACCTCGCTCTCGTCTGAAGTAGATGGAGGCATTTATAGTAGTAAATGTAAGTAGGTAGAATTGAATATTAGATTAGACAGTTTTAGAAGAAAAGAGGGAAAACATATATAGACACCCTCATTGTGCATTGTAACATAATTCTGGATAGTTAGAAGAATTTTGAGCATAGAGAAGAGAAGCAGAGAGCTGTGTAGAAACACCCATGTATAGTCATTTGGATTAATAGAAGAGTTTAATTCAAATTCATGGAGTTGTGTTTATTCTCTGTGTATGTGTGTTGAATGATATGCTCATGAGTATTTACTTCCTGTTATGCATTTGCTATTATGTTGTGTATATGATTTCATGTGTTGAGATTGAAGTCTGAGAGGAAGTGGAATGAGTTTCAATTGTTTCTCTATCTGAGCAAGGATTCCTGCAAGGAGTGCAGTTGAAGTTGTCCGCAAGGAGTGCATTGACAAAAGGCTCAGATAGTTTAACTCTTATTCTCGTTCACCCAGAAGTGAAATTGGGTTATATGAGCCGTGCAAGGAGTGCACAGGCTAAGGCGAGTCTCAGTTGTGAATCTAAGCGAAGTATTGAAGGACTATTGTTGTAGGTGTGCACAGAGTCAAAAGAACTCAACACTTGGAGGTGTTTGAGAATTGCCGCAAGTAGTGCGTGCAAAGGACCCTATTTGAGGCTGAAAGTGTGAGAAAGATCAAGAGGGATAAGGCTTTCAAGTTTGTCAAGAAGAAGCACCAAGAAGCTGTGCCGTGGAGTGTTTGAATAGGTGCTGCAAAGTTACGCGCAGGAGGACTAGCTTTCACAAAGAAATACTGGGTTCACTCGTAGAAGACATCCAAGAGGAAGGTAGATGGTTAGGATCTTGTGGAGGAGATTGGGAAAATCCCGTCAGTCGTTGGATCTACCAAAGAAGCAAGGAGGTTACGGTTGTGTTGGGAGTTCAAGCTCCAAGGGTCGTGAGCCATTGGATCGTGGATCAGTTACCCATCAGCCGTCGGATCTGATAGGAGTTGCACGAGGGTTACCATCGGGATTCAAAGGATCAGTAGTCCCATGGTCGAATGTTTTTCGACATTTGAAATACCGAAGTCCCGGGAAGATCGGGATCATCCATTTGTGGAGACGCGTGGTGGATATCAAAGCATCAAAATTACGTGGAATAGAATCCGGGAAAATCCATCGTGAAAATCCTGACGAGTTCAGAGCCATCCATCTGTTGGGACAGGTGGCAGGGGACCGAGAGTTCATCGGCATTTCAGAGTTTTAGAAGACAAGAATCTGTGACCAGGAGAACCCCGAAGGAGAAAGGATCATAGCCATAGGATCTCAAGGAGGACACATGTCGCGTGGTCACCAGATCGGGATTGTGGTCATCGGAGTTTAGGTAAGTGAAAGTTTATGGTTTTGTAGAGTAGCAAAACCCAAGGGTTGATCTGAACCGTCCATTGTTTGGGACGCGTGTCAGAAATCTGGAGAGAGTCGAAAATCGACGTATCGAAGATCCTGAAGGCAGGATACTCTTGCAACTTGAAATTGCGAAACGCGATATCCCGACAGGCTAAGGAAATAGTGTGGGCCACGACGGAGTCAATGACGTGGATAGGTGGCAGCCATCGGAGCCATCGGGAAAAGTCCTGACAAAGGAGTTGTCTATCGGTGTTTGGGTCATCAGGATATCGGGGATCTCGGTGAAAAAGTGTTTATGCACTTTGGTTTCGCGAAGTCCGAAACCCTGACAGGGAAGAAGGTTCCACTGTGCGGCCAGCTGTCAGCAAATCGGAAAGTCAGGATTCGAGGAATCGAGAATCCCATGGGCAAGTGTTTTTCAACATTTGAAACCCCGTATCCCCGACGAGGGATAAGACTGCGGTCACGGGGTGAGAGTCATATGAGTCAAGAGCCTAGCCACGAGAGCTAGTGTGTAAAGGGCCCGTCGGGATTCGAGGGATCACGAATCCTAAGGGTGAGTGCAATTTGGCATTAGAAATCCCGAAACCCCAACGGGATTTATGATTGCGGTCATATAGAAGCGGTCACGTGAACCAGGAGCCTATAGCCAAGAGGGCTAATGGAAAATTGAGAGTATCGGGATTTCGAAGCCAAAAACCCCGACGTGGAGGAATATAAGGTTGTGGTCTTGTGGAAAATGGTCGCGTGGGACTAGAGGCTTAGCCTGAGGGCTCAGGAAACAAAGGTGCATATCGGGGATCGAGGATTGGCGAACCAAATTGTTTGGAGATTTCAAGTGTCAAAATCCTGATAGGAGGAACCCCGATAACAAAAAGGCCAACGTTGATTTAGAAGAAAGGGAGACCCAGTGTTTAGTTGTTGTGGGTGGAAAATTTCCCGATAGGGAAATAGAAGAACCTTTCAGTTCTTTGGCCCGAGGAAGGAGGAGAGATCCTGTGAGCGGACGTGCCTGGGTGGTGCGCCTTCGTCAAATGGTATCAGAGCACAAGAAGGAGTCTTTGCTTTCTATAGCAGAGAAGGGAAGGATAACTTCACCATGCCGCCGAGGAGAAGGGATAGGAAATCACCCGATCTAGAGGAGGAAAGGGAGATGCCCAGAGGCAGGGGTAGGCAAGTGCAGAATCCCGGAGTGGAAAGAGAACTGCATGACTTGCGCGCTATGATTGTAGACATGGATATAAGGCAAAGGCGCAAATTTGACGAAGGAGATATCGGTGAGTCTGAAAATGAAGATGATGTTGGACATGGAGGAGAAGAAATACCAGTAGAGGATGCAGCAAATGAACGCTTACTCAAAGCTGTTGCAAGAATGGGTGCAAAGGTGAAGATGGACATTCCAGTTTACGAGGGGAATCTGGATGTGGAAGAGATTCTAGACTAGATTAGAGCTCTAGACAATTACTTCGACTATGAATATATTGAAGAGGACAAGAAGGTCAGGCATGCCGTCACGAGATTAAAGGGGTATGCAGCCTTGTGGTGGGATGAACTACAAGCTGACAGGCGTTTCCAAGGCAAGCAGAAAATTAAGAGTTGGGACAGGATGATTGCAAAGATGAAGGAAAAATTCATTCCCAGGGATTATCAAATTTCTTTGTTCAGAAGGATGTAGAACCTGAGATAGAAGCTGATGACATTGAAGGAATATACTGAGGAATTTTACAGGTTGAATATCAGGGCAGGTCATCACGAAAGCAATGATGAAAAAGTGGCCAGGTATATGAATGGCCTGAGATATGAGATTCAGGATGAAATGAGCATGGAAACCATCCAAACGGTGGAGGATGCTTACCAAATGGATTTGAATATAGAGGAGAAGCTGGGCCGAAAGCAGAGTCAAAGAGGCCAAGGCAGAAGTCAGCCCAGAGGCAAATCAGTTGCCCGGGAAAAAACCCAGAAGCCCAGGGACGACTGGAAGAAACCTCAGACTCAGACAGAGAGAGGTGGAAGTTCACAGCGAGGGCGATATGCTGAGAAAAGAGAACAACATACTGAGCAGAGAGGAGGATATGCTGATAACAACACTTTTCCTCGTATCAGAGGTAGAGGAAGATGAAGAGGTGGAGTAATTACATGCTTCACATGTGGAAAGAATGGGCACAGGTCATTTGAGTGTCCAGAGGAAAAGAAAGAAACTGGAGAGACTCACATCGCCGAGGCACAGAGGCAAGATGTTGTGGCAGAATACACTGAAGGCAGAAGATCGTTGGTGTTGCGGAAATTCCTTTTGACACCAGAGAAGGAGATGGAGAATTCAGCGCAGAGGAACAGTCTTTTTAGGAATGATTGCAATACCAAGGATAGAGTGTGCAAGGTCATTGTGGACAGTGGAAGCACAGATAATCTCGTTTCAACCAAGATGGTAGAGAAGTTGGAGCTGGAGATGACTGATCATCCAAGTCCATATAAAGTTTCGTGGTTACAAAAAGGACATCAGGTAAATGTCACCAAACAGTGTTTAGTTGAATTTAAGATAGGGAGATATAATGATAAAAAAATTTGTGATGTTATTTTTATGGATTTTTGTCATCTATTGTTGGGTAGACCATGGAAATATGATAGAAATGTGATTCATGATGGGAGGATGAACACATACACCCTGGAGAATGTTAATATTATGGTAGTTGCGGGAGGTATTTACCTCTACATGTGAACTTGATGAGAATAGAAGACTCCGGGAAGCAAGAGAAACCCTAATGAATTGGCTAATAACCCTAGAAGCCTTGTCAGCTCAAGAAGATAATTTATGTTAGGCTATTAGCCTCCAAGAGAAGAAGTCGACCAGAATTAATAATAATATACTGAACAGACACATACCCAGAAGGAGAAGTCGGCCCCAGCAAACTGGCAAGATTACTATAAATACAGGGCGCCAGTTCTCATTTGACAACATCTCAAAATTGCAGTTCTACAGTTTGGTGCGCACTGCAGTTGCAGTTTGGTGCGCAGGTCTGGAGGAGGGTTGCAGCTGCAACTGCAGCAACAACTAGTTATCAGTATTGGCTTGGATATCTCTTGGCTAGGGTTTGGGACTATCTGATAAGATTTTGTGTTGCGTTATCCTTGGGGAGAGATGCACTGCTCTTTGTTTGGCTATCTAGCCTAGGGTTTACTTCTGGAGGAATTCTCAGGTCAAGGTTAAGGTGCTCGGAGGGAGGCTTCGGCCTGTGGTTGGGTGACGAGGTTATTGTCAATGGTAAAACGAGCACACCATCTTCTATATTCTAACAGGTTATGGGTCCACACCCCTTCAGTCAGCCTAAAACACTGGAAGGAAACATAACCGCTAGACATTGAGCTCGTTGAGGAACTGCCACTAGGGTTACTAGCACGAGCAGCTTCCAAAAGCACTGCAGCTAGGGTTACCAGCAGAAGTAGTTGCAGAAACCCTAAACCTCTTGTTGAGGCACCTTAAGTGATGATATTGACCTAATATCCGGACAAATCAGTGTGCCCTAGCCCAACACATCTCCTGGTACTCTCAGAAGGCCAAGACGTGAAGTTTGGATTTCTGGTCAAATCTAGGGTTTGACCAAGTCAAGCAAGCCATGATGAATTCTATGAAGTTTGAGAACAAGCTAGATGGAGCCTCTAACTTCAGAGCATGGAAGACAAGGATTGACCTCATCCTTGCTAAGAATAAAGTGTTGGATATTGTGAAAGGAAAGATCGTGAAGCCAGAGTTTGAAGAAGGAGAAGAGAAGGAACCACAGAATGTTGCAGCTATGGAGAAGTTCAAAGACGTTGACATCAATACCATGAGTATCATAGTGGATTCCATAAAATGCCACTTGATACCCTACATCTCCCATCTTGACTTATCGAAGAAGATGTATGATTCCCTAACAAATCTCTTCTCAGTTAGAAACATTGGACAAGTTATGAGTCTGAAGAATGAGCTCCGTGACATGAAGATGAATGATGATGACAACATAACATCCTACTTTGTAAGGATCTCCTAGCTAAGAGATCAACTACAAGCTATTGAAGAGATCACTTTAGAAAAGGAATTGGTGAACATAGTACTCAATGGTCTTCCCAAGACA
>ML817469.1:140443-168972 GCA_009831015.1 Picea engelmannii | reverse complement strand
AATAAGGACGGAGACGGAAGCAGTCAGACGAAGGGAGCAGATTATATGCACTCTTACATGAAGCAAGGATTAGGAGGGAGCTAATCCTATGATCCATTGAAGATGATGAAAGGTATATATCCATGGTAACAGTGATGAAAGACGACGCATGTTCAGCTCAACCGCAGAAGAAGACCTCTTCAAAGAGAATCCTTAAAGTATTCCTGGTTGTCCATCTAGATCCGTGAACAGATGATGAAGATAAGAAGTGGAATCTCTAGAACATGAAATCTACAAAGAAACTCCATAGATAATGAAAAACATGAAGAAGAAAGGGATAATGAAAAACATGAAGAAGAACATGAAGATTCAAAGAAAGAAAGAAGAATCAGAACAACCAGTCATTCTATCAAGAATCACAAGATTACCAGCCTGATATGAACTCACTAAAAGCAATCAAGCAGAAGAATTGAAAGTCGTGATGAAGAACAGTGTACGGAAGACTTATGAATGAAATCATTGCAAGATCCAAAACCAGAGGTTCTCTCAGATGGAGGGAGGAGACTATGATGATTGATTGTTCCAGTACACCAGACTTATCTCTCTATAAGTCATTATATTATCTGCAACATCCATAAGTCATAACTCTACATCAGATGAATGAAAAGAATGTTCTCCAAAAGAAATTGAGTAAAGAGCACATGCAGAGAAATCTCAAGACTTTGAGGCATACCAGAAAGATACTCCTATATGAAGATAAAAAGAAGACAACTTGGTGGAGAACCTCCAGTGCACAATAGAAGCATGGTGAAGATTTCCTATAACATCAAGATGACTACTCAGAAGATAATATCTCATGATGACAGAAGAAGTACCACATGAATATGTTCTGGTTCTCCAACTATGATATACTCTATTGTTCAGATCTACATGAATCCTTCACAGTATTCCAGACTAAAGTACAAGAATTACATTATCCATGATGAAGTCCAGAAAGGAGAAAGTGATTCTCCAATACATATCTCCGCAGATGAGCAGATAAGCATACATTTTGGTAAAGCCTCTATTCAAGATGAAAGGACTTGCATACTCAAGCTAGAACTCGTGGAAATAAATCTATTAACCAGAAAGGAAGACTCTCCAAACTAGAAGAAGGTACGCAAACATTTATTTTTGTGATTGAAATAACTCTCCAGTTAGGAGGGAGCATTGAAAATATTATTTTTGTAATAGTCCAGATTGGACACATGCTTTCCTATTCAGAAAGTGGATTGAGATTTCTGACGGATAGTGGCTTCCCATTGTAGTTAACATGGGAGGCATACGGATTGTTGATGTATCATAGACAACGACTTCCCATTATGGGGAGTGGTCTAGGACAATCATTCTTCTTGGCAATCACTCTTTGTAGTGCTCAAGTAGAATGGTCCGCCTCGCCAAACAGTCATTCTTTCGAAGTTCACAGTTGTGAGCAGTTTCGAAGAATCGTCTGTTTTGGAGGTTGATGCATGACAGACATTCCTTGAGGGTAGACTCATTCTTTCCAGGTTACACTTTTTTAGTGTCGAAGGAATGGCCCAGGGTGGGGAATGGTCCAGACAGTTACTCCTCGAGGGTAGACGCATTCTATCCAAGCTACACCTTGTTTGGTGTGGGAGGAATGGCCCAACGTGGGGAGTAGTCCAGGCTCAACAATAAGGGACAGTTATTCCTCGAGGGCAGACTCATTCGCTCCAGGCTACACCTTGTTTGGTGTCGGAGGAATGAACCAGGGTGGGGAATAGTCCAAGACAGTCATTCCTTAGGGCAGACTCATTCCCTCCAGGTTACACTTTCTTTAGTGTCAGAGGAATGGCCCAGGGTAAGGAATGGTCCATACATTTCTTGAGGGTAGACTCATTCTCTCTAGGTTACACTTTGTTTAGTGTTAGAAGAATGGCCCAGGGTGGGAAATGGTCCAGGTTTAGAAATAAAAAACAATCCTTCTTCCTTGGTTGAGAAGAATGGGGCAGATAGCCTATTATTGATATTCTATGTTGAGGGAAGACATTCTTTTAGACCTCACAGATGTGAGTGAAAGATTGGCCCAGATGATCATTGTTGATATTCTATACTGAGGGAAGACACTCTTTCAGATCTCACAGACATGAGTGAAAGATTGGCCCGATTGATTCAGTTTTTATGATAAATTTGTTTCTATGCAGATGAAGACTACTGTGGTGGCAGACATTCTTTCAAATCTCGCAGTCGTGAGTGAAAGATTGGCCCAGATGATACAGTTTTTATCATAACATTGTTTCTATGCAGGATGCTCTCAGATGTTTGTTATGAAGATTATATGATAGTAGATGAGGACTACTGTGGTGAATGTGTTTCACTGCTCACAACTATACGTTGTTGATCAAGTACTTGTGTGTTACTTGATGTGGTAGTTAACCACTGGATTGCAGTTGTGTACTACTATGAATAAACACAGGTGTGTTCTATCCTTGTTCTAAGTGCCTTGAAGACTATCAACAGATCATTGGAGATGATCATTCAGATGAATGATGAACATAGATTTTCTAGATGGAAAAGAGTTCAGAGCTTTTACTCCTCTTGTATCACTCCATGATGAGAGTGACTTATCCATCATCATATCTAACTACTTAGATGAATTATGGTTTCGAGAGATGATGCAGTTGATGGTGATGGTGATGCTCATGATCTAGTCATGAAATAGTCTAGATGACTATATTGATGCTACCGGGTAAATGGTATGTTTTGTGCTCAAGTCCATTACCTGTAAATACCTCTTTAGCTAGGAGGGAGTGTTAATATTATGGTAGCTGCGGGAGGTATTTACCTCTACATGTGAACCTGACGAGAATAGAAGACTTCGGGAAGCAAGAGAAACCCTAATGAATTGGATAATAACCCTAGAATCCTTGTCGGCTCAAGAAGATAATTTATATTAGGCTATTAGCCTCTAAGAGAAGAATTCGACCATAATTAATAATAATATACTGAACAGACACATACCCAGAAGGAGAATTCGACCCCAACAAACTGGCAGGATTACTATAAATATAGGGTGCCAGTTCTCATTTGACAGCATCTCAGAATTGCAGTTCTGCAGTTTGGTGCGTAGGTCTGGAGGAGGGTTGCAGCTGTAGTTGCAACAACAGCTAGTTATTAGTATTGGCTTGGATATCTCTTGGCTAGGGTTTGGGACTATTTGATCAGCTTTTGTGTTGCACTATCCTTGGGGAGATATGTGCTTCTCTTTGTTTGGCTATCAAGCCTAGGGTTTACTTCCGGAGGAATTCTCAGGTCAAGGTTAAGGTGCTCGAAGGGAGGCTTCGGCCTGTGGTTGGGTGACGAGGGTATCGTCAATGGTAAAACAAGCACACCATCTTCTATATTCTAATAAAGAAGAATGGGAGAACCCATATGTTGCATCCAAGGGATAAGGAAGTGAAACCGAGGGTAAGCAACATAGTACTTCTCATGAGTGGGAAGGAACTTCTTACAGAAGTTAAGAAGAAGGAGGATCCACAATTATTTGTGGTCAGAAAACCGAGAATTGTTCTGACTAGCACACGAGTGGACGATTTACCAGAAGAAGTTCAGGGACTGCTGGAAGAGTTCGTTGATATAGTAGTGGACGAATTACCTCATTCATTGCCACCGATGAGGAGTGTGAGTCATCATATTGATCTCATACCAGGAGCCAGTTTTCCAAACAAAGCCGCGTACAGATTGACGGTGCAGAAGAATGAAGAAGTTAAAAGATAGGTCCAGGAGTTGTTGGACAAAGGTTTGGTCAGGGAAAGTTTGAGTCCATGTGTTGTTTCGATAGTACTCAATCCGAAGGAAGACAAAGGCTGGAGGATGTGCACTGATTCAAGAGCCATTAACAAGATAACTATCAGGTATAGATTCCCATTGCCAAGAATGGATGATTTGATGGATTGCTTAAGTGGAGCGAATTTTTTTTCAAAGATTGATTTGAAGAGTGGATATCACCAGATTCGTATGAGAGAAGGTGATGAATGGAAAACAACATTCAATACAAACGAAGGTTTGTATGAATGGATGTTTATGTCATTTGGCTTAACAAATGCGCCAAGTACCTTTATGAGGTTGATGAATGAAGTCCTGAGGGATTTCATCGGAAAATTTGTCATCGTATATCTGGATGATATACTGATTTTCAGTAAAACGGAGGCTGAACATATGAAGCATTTGGCCATTGTGATGAAGAAACTACAGTAGGAGAAGCTGCTGATAAACATGAAGAAGTCCTCATTCATGAAGACAAAACTCATTTATTTGGGGTTTGTTATTTTGGCAAATGAGTTGAGGATGGATCCAGATAAGGTGGAGGTAATCAAGAATTGGCCATCACCAAGGAACATATTTGAGGTGAGAAGTTTTCATGGTTTGTCTAGTTTCTACCAGAAGTTCATAAAAAAATTCAGCGGGATTAGTGTAGCAATGATGGATACAGTGAAGAAAAGACATAAATCTTTTCACTGGACTGAAGAGGCTGAAAAGAGTTTTAATTTGTTGAAACAGAAGATTACGGAACAACCAATTCTGGTGTTACCGGATTTTCAAAAGACATTTCAGGTAAAATGTGATGCAAGCGGGTTTGCAATAGGAGCGGTCTTAAGTCAAGATGACAGACCAATTGCATATTTCAGCGAGAAGCTGAATGAGGCAAAAGAAAAGTATTCCACGTATGAAAAATAATTTTATGCCATCATACAGGCATTGAAAAAATGGAGGCACTATTTGATTCCAAAGGAATTTGTTTTATATAGTGATAACCATGCATTGTAGTTTGTGACTCAACAGGAAAAGTTGAATCAGAGGCATGTTAAGTGGGTCGAGTACATGCATAATTTCACTTTTTTAATTAAGCATATTTCGGGTACTGCTAACAAAGTGTCTGATGCTTTGAGCAGGAAGTGTTTGTTGATGCAAGAGTTCAAAGTCTGGACGTTAGGCTTTGATGATCTCAGAGACATGTATGCAGATGATTTAGAATTTAAGGAGGCGTACGAAGCAGTTGAGAATCCATTTCTCAAATATAGAAGCCCTTGGACAGACTATATGATCCAAGATGGATTATTATTCAGAGGAAATCAGCTATGTATTCTGAATTTCTCCATTAGGGAGAATCTTCTGAAGGAAAAACACAGTGGAGGATTGGCCGGACACTTTAGTCATGATAAGACATTCGCGAAGCTGAGCGAGTCATAATTTTGGCCAGGGATGCGAGAAAAGGTCAAGAGATTTGTAGATAGATGCAGAATTTGCCAGCATTCAAAGGGAAGGAAGCAGAATGCGGGTTTTTATCAACCATTGCCCATACCTGAGAAGCCATGGAATGAAATTAGCATGGATTTCATATTGGGATTGCCAAGGACACAAAGAGGAATTGATTCGATCTTTGTGGTAGTAGATATATTTTCCAAGATGGCACATTTTATCCCATGTCAGAAAACTAGTGACGTGACACACATCGCAAATCTGTTTTTCGAAGAAGTCGTTCGACTTCACGGCTTACCAAGGAGTATTGTTTCAGACAGGGATACGAAGTTCTTAGGGCACTTTTGGAGGAAATTATGGGAGAAGATGGGGACTAACTTTTTGTTTAGTTCAGATTATCATCCGCAGATGGATGGATAGACAGAAGTGGTGAACGGAAGTCTGGGAGACTTGCTGAGAAGCTTGGTGACAGATCACCACAACAGTTGGGAAAATGTATTGTCGCAGGCAGAGTTTTCTTATAATGACTCCGTGAACAGGAGCACAGGCCAGAGTCCATTCTAGATTGTATATGGCACACAACCGAGAGGAGTTTCTAAATTGAGAGATTCAGAGCAGACTGCTACTAGGAGCGCTAGTGAAGAAGAATTTGCTGAGGCAATAAAAGAACTTCACAGCCAGGTGAAGGAGCGGTTGCTGAAATCAAGCCAAGAATATAAGCGTAGAGCCAATCAACATAGAAGACAACTTCAGTTTGAGGTTGGTGACTTGATTCTGGCACACTTGAGAAGAGAAAGGTTCCCAAGGGGAACATACAATAAATTGAAAATGAAGAAAATCGGACCATGCAAGGTCTTGAAGAAAAATGGAGAGAATGCTTATGAGATTGAATTACAGGATCGGATCAGAATATCTCCGATATTCAATGTCTCAGATTTATACCCATACAAGCTTGGAAAAGTAGGTACAAGTGATGAACAACCAGAGGTTCATTGGCAAAAGCAGATTCCAGTTGCAGAGAAGCCACAGATGGAGCAGATACTGGATAAACGAGTGGGTAAGAAAACCAGAAGGAAAGAATATTTTGAATATTTGGTCAAGTGGAAGGGCCATCGAGTTGAAGACGCCAGCTGGGAGACTGAAGCAGAAATTCTGAAGCATGGACAGACTATGCAGGAGCTCATGGACAGGAGCCCATGAAAGTTTTCAAGCGAGGGAGTATGATGCAGGAGCATCTCTCACATCAAGCGAGCCAGCGCGGAATGCAAAAGACAGCTGGAAGGCGTCCAACACAAATTTTTGAAATTTCCCTTGAAGTTGATGCGCCAAATATAAATGAGACCATTTAATGAAGGCGCCTTGGTATAATGTATTCAGACCTTGAGCGCCCCGCTCTCGTCGGAAGTAGATGGAGGCATTTATAGTAGTAAATGTAAGTAGGTAGAATTGAATATTAGATTAGATAGTTTTAGAAGAAAAGAGAGAAAACGGATATAGACACCCTCATTGTGCATTGTAACATAATTCTGGATAGTTAGAAGAATTCTGAGCATAGAGAAGAGAAGCAGAGAGTTGTGTAGAAACACCCATGTATAGTCATTTGGATTAATAGAAGAGTTTAATTCAAATTCATGGAGTTGTGTTTATTCTATGTGTATGTGTGTTGAATGATATGCTCATGAGTATTTACTTCCTGTTATGCATTTTCTATTATGCCATGTATATGATTTCATGTGTTGAGATTGAAGTCTGAGAGGAAGTGGAATGAGTTTCAATTGTTTCTCTATCTGAGCAAGGATTCCTACAAGGAGTGCAGTTGAAGTCTTTCGCAAGGAGTGCGTTGACAGAAGGCTCAGATAGTTTAACTCTTGTTCTCGTTCACCCAGAAGTGAAATTGGGTTATACGAGCCGTGCAAGGACTACGTAGGCTAAGGCGAGTCTCAGCCGTGAATCTGAGCGAAGTATTGAAGGACTGCTGCTGCAGGTGTGCACAGAGTCAAAAGAACTCAACACTTGGAGGTGTTTGAGAACTGCCGCAAGGAGTGCGTGCAAAGGACCCTCTTTGAGGTTGAAAGTGTGAGAAATCTCAGGAAGGATAAGGCTTTCAAGTTCGTCGAGAAGAAGCACAGAGAGGTTGTGTCGTGGAGTGTTTGACAGGCGCTGCAAAGTTACACGTAGGAGGACCAGATTTCATAAAGAAATACTGGGTTCACTCGTAAAAGACATCCAAGAGGAAGGTAGACGGTTAGGATCTTGTGGAGAAGATTGGAAAAATCCCGTCAGCCATTGGATCTACCAAAGAAGCAAGGAGGTTACGGTTGCGTTAGGAGTTCAAGCTCCAGGGGTCATGAGCCGTTGGATCGTGGATCAGTTACCCGTCAGCCGTCGGATCTGACAAGAGCTGCACGAGGGTTACCATCGGGATTCGAAGGATCGGTAGTCTCGTGGTCAAATGTTTTTCTACATTTGAAACCCTGAAGTCCTGGGAAGATCGGGATCATCCATTTTTGGAGACGTGTGGAGGATATCAAAGCGTCGAAATTACGAGGACTAGAAGCCGGGAAAATCCATCGTGAAAAGCCCGACGAGTTCAGAGTCGTCCATCTGTTGGGACAGGTGGCAGGGGATCGAGAGTTCATTGACATTTTGGAGTTTTAGAAGACAAGAATCTGTGACCAGGAGAACCCTGAAGGTGAAAGGATCATATCCGTAGGATCTCAAGGAGGACACATGTCGCGTGGTCACCAGATCGGGATTGTGGTCATCCGAGTTCAGGTAAGTGAAAGTTTATGGTTTTGTAGAGTAGCGAAACCCGAGGGTTGATCTGAACCATCCATCATTTGGGATGCGTGTCAGAAATCTAGAGAGAGTCAGAAATCAGTGTATCGGAGATACTGAAGGCAGGATACTCTTGCAACTTGAAATCGTGAAACATGATATCCCGACAGCCTAAGGAAATAGTGTGGGCCACGGCGGAGTCGGTGACGTGGATAGGTGGAAGCCATCGAAGCCATCGGGAAAAGTTCTGACAAAGGAGTTGTCTATCGGTGTTTGGGTCATCGGGATATCGGGGATCCTGGTGACAAAGTGTTTATGCACTTTGGTTTCGTGAAGTCCGAAACCCCAACAGGGAGGAAGGTGCCACTATGCGGCCAACTGTCAGCAAACCGGAAAGTCAGGATTCGAGGAATTGGGAATCCCGTGGGCAAGTGTTTTTCAACATTTGAAACCCCGTAGCTCCGACGGGGGATAAGACTGCAGTAACGGGGTGATAACCATATGTGTCAGGAGCCTAGCCACAAGAGCTAGTGTGTAAAGGGCGCGTCAGGATTCGAGGGATCGCAAATTCTGAGGGTGAGTGCAATTTGGCATTAGAAATTCCGAAACCCCGATGAGAGTTATGACTGTGGTCATATAGAAGAGGTCACGTGAACCAGGAGCCTATAGCTAGGAGGGCTAACGGAAAATTGAGAGTATAGAGATTTCGACGCCAAAAACCCTGACGTGGAGGAATATAAGGTTGCGGTCTTATGGAAAACGGTCGCGTGGGACTAGAGGCTTAGCCTGAGGGCTCAGGCAACAAAGGAGCATATCGGGGATCGAGGATCGACGAACCAAATTGTTTGGAGATTTCAAGTGTCAAAATCCCGATAGGAGGAACCCCGATAACAAAAAGGCCAATGTTGATTTAGAAGAAAGGGAGACCCAGTGTTTAGTTGTTGTGGGTGGAAAATTTCCCAATAGGGAAATAGAAGAACCTTTTAGTTCTTCGGGCCGAGGAAGGAGGAGATATCCTATGAGCGGACGTGCCTGGTGGTGCGCCTGCGTCAGAATCCATCAATCAAGAGACATCGATGTATTCTCAATTGTCGTTGGCAAGAGAACCTTCCATTGATGACTGGAAGCCTCTAGGTACCCATAGGACTCGAGTTCTCATTTCCAGAATATGCGATTTGTAGTCGATGGAAGGAGAGCCACTGAAAGGAGAGCATTAGGGAATCTCTCATCAGTCAGCACGGGGTACAAATCAATATATTTATGATTAGGAGGAGCTCAGATGAATAGGATGTTCATGAACCAATGACTATGTTCATATTTCACATGCACCAGATGCAAGTAGTGCATGAAAAAGACTCTTTGAATAGCATCCAATAAGGAAGATTGTCGAAAAAGGTGAGGAAACCACCAATAAGGATAATGGCATCCAATACACTACACAAATCCCAATGTGTGAATATATTTCTTGTCGTTGAGCACAAGGGAAACCCCCCAGTTAGCGACCAATGAGGAGATGTCGACTGTTGGGTTCAAGGTTACTTACCCATAATGAAATTAGGACCAGGGTGCATGGTAGGAATACAACTTCATGTGACTCTGAGACACACTAAGGGTATGGCTGACATGCCAAGTCAAGAGTTGTGAGAAATGGATGACACGGTCTTATAGAATTCCTTTGAACAAGAGCATGGGACATATGGAGAACTTCAGAAGCATAGACTTGATGATGGAAATTCGTGATGCAAGAGGCATCAACAAACTCTCCATAGGGACTAGAAGAATAACCAGTCAGAGGAGTAAACTATAAGTAATGATCTCATCTTCCTAAGGTAACGCTAAACCCAAACTTTGGATTACAGTGGACTCAAAAGTTTATGCTTTGTTCAAAGGAAACTCGATTGTTGTCGATATGAGATAATATTTTTTTCCCACTTGTCTTTGTTTTTTCATAGGCAAATAAATGTTATGATACAAGAGACAAAATGAGTGTCGTGAGTAAGAAACTAGCTCCAAATAGTGAAACATACCTATGCTCAATGCAACGAAGTGCATGTGGGGCATGGACACTGAAGGGAATGTGTCCTCTTAGGGTACAAGGTGTCAAGATACAAAGGATATAAACAAGGCTTTGCTTGGCTGGTGATGCAAATTGCCGAGGTAAGAGGATTATAATGAGAAAGAAGGAACCTACAATAGGCTCAATATTGCAAGATAGATAATGGAATGCAATTACAACTTAACTCCAAAGAATGTCCTTTTTCGTAGATTTAGTCCCCTAGGCCTGAAAAATTATAAAATAACACCTAGGAGAACCCTTCTAGCCAATGTTGACTAGAGTGTTCATTTTTCGTAATTAGTCTACTTGGTCCGAAAAAGGGTTAAACTTACACCAAATAGACATCGTTTCAAAGCCATTTAACGAGTGTGAAAGAGACATGTTCACTCGACAATATTTTCGCTTTTTAGAGAGTCAGAAAAGAGCTTAACCAAGACTCAGGAGCAGATTCCCATAGGTGAAGGTCAAAATTCTTGTGAGTAAGAATATGAGGTTCGAACGCGAAGTCATATCAAAACTACAAGGAACTCCCAGTCCTATGGAATAACTTCTACATGGGTACCAAATGGGACAAAGGTTCTAACTAGGGCACCCATTTTTGGTAAGCCTCTACCATTTAATAACAACACTTCTAGTAGCAGTAAGAAGGTTTTGTGTTGCTAATAAATGGGTTCATAGCTAGGGCATATGGATCATAGTCATAGGACAATGAAATAATTCAAAATGGAGTGACAACCTATCCTATATGTTGGTGAAAGAAAATACATACCGAAGTCACAAACATGCGGTATGACCCTAGAAACCGCAAAAAACATGGACAAAACCACCAACACCAATTATTTCCACTGTATTGTTAGTCCACGAGGTCAATAAATTTAGCCCAAACTATATGAAGTGGGTAAAAAATTTCTACTAATAGTAAAAAATAGAATATTTACCATACCATTTGAGTTTTTTCACCCACATAGTGCATTTTAGGCCATTTTCCCCTCGATCTTCAAGTGTCGATTGCAGGATCTACAATCAACGAAATTAGAAACCGTCTGGACCAAGTAAGTTCCCTTCCCCTTCTCTTCATTTTCATTGGTTTGAATTTCAATTTTAGGCCCATATTTTTTAGTATTAGAGGGAACAAAATGTGAATTAGGGTGTACGCAGGTGGTAGGTCATCGGGTTGCATACATATCTCCATGTACGCAAGAAAAACAAATCTTTCCCACGTATATGTGGCTCTATACATGACTGTTAACATGATAGCCCGCGTGCAAGTGTGAAGACAACTTTTTTATCAAATTTAACTCAAAAAATGACTTCTCCTTTGCAGGATGGTGCTTGAATGGAGGGAGAGGGAGCATGAAGAGATATATGAAGTAGTGGAAAGGAATGCAGGGCCCAAGAAGATTTAAAAATATGTGGCCTTTATAAATTTTGGGCTCTCAAAGGAATGAGGGATAAAGTGAGGTTACTCCAGATGCTCGTAAACTACTGGGATCCAGAGACATAGGTCTTCAATATCGATGGGAAACCATTGAGGATTGAAGTGGACGACATATATTTCATCACGGGATTGTCTCACCGAGGCGAGGTAGTGAATATCAAGGTCCGGGGGGATGGGGGTGGTATGACAATGAAGGATTACATTTCCACCCACTGTGTTACAGGCACAGATAAAGTAGGGAGCCAACTCCCAATCAGGGTGATCAAGAACCTGAGTTTGAAGATTATCGTACTTCTTCTTACACAGATCTCAGGGTCTTCCTTGTTGCACCAGGCATTAAGGCCATTCATGTTCTATGTGGTGGAGTGTTTACAACCCACTGTTTATGACTGGTGTACCTCACTTCTGACTAACATGAAGAGACAATTGACAAATTGCAAACAAGGGAGAAAGAGAAAATTCAGGTTTGCATCCATTCTGTGTAGTTTTTTCTTTGAGTGGGTTCAAGGTTTGAGCCCTAGAGTAGAGAGCATTCCACATGGACTGCATGATCCAACTATGTCACGGTAGACTGACGTGATGAGGCAACTAGGAGGTGGTAGGGTGCCAACCCCCTACAATGATGATTTATTTTTTTAGTGGTGTTGACAGGTCATAACCATTGATGACTAATCTTATGCTAGGATCGACTACAGAGGGGATCCAAATATGCCTTTTCCACTAGGTTCCACCTACAATGATATTGGTAAGAAATGTTTTTATATATTTCATTTTTTTGTGGTTTTTCAAAAGGAATAAAAACATAAATATTTTTTTATGGTACCAAGTACTAACATTTTTTTTGTCACGCAGATGTAGGTCCACGATGACCATATGGATTCCCACGACATTGACAGAGGAGTCAGGGATATGATCATGCGGGAGGAGATGTGAAGAGAATGTTGCATAATGTTTAGGGGAACTTGTCTCAACCGATGCACATGATTCCTATGGTTCAAGTGGAGGATCTGCCAGAGGCTATGCAACGATAGGTGGTGGGTGTGCCCCCTGCATGGGTGCGACTCTTCTGGTGTCTCACAAACTTCATAGTGTGTTATCATGATATGCATTTTGCGCCATAGGCGTATATTCCATGTTCATATATATACCGACCATATATGTATTTTGAGGGTGTGAGCCCCATTTTGTACTATGACACCATATTGTTTGAAAAGATGAAATATAAAAAAATTGGTCTTTGGATTTACTTATATATGTTACAATGTGTACATGCATGAATGTGTTTTCTTTACTTAGTTATGTGAAAAATTCCAATATAAACAATAATTAACATATGCATCGGATACGTGATTAGAACTTCTAGGTATGTGATTAGAAGTAAGAAAATCAAAGTATTGTGCCAAAATTCATACCCGTAGGAATCGTCGGAGTAGAGTAGGGTCTTGCACACGGTAACTATCGTTTAACTCATATACGACTAACTCGGAGTCTAGGAAAACCTATAAATACAAAACACCATGTGAAATTGTGTTGCGTAAAATCTCTATAACAACGTTATACTCAACCACATTATTCGTTGATGGCTCCAAACGAATGCCACCTGAAGACATTGGTTGGCCCTCGGGTAAGTAAATGACCCAAGCGGCGGAATCCATGTTCCATGTATGATGAATGGCACTATTTGTGAATCCTACGTAAACTGAAGACTCTGTTGAAATCTTCCAACCAAGGGAAAACTTGAGAAGAAAGCCGATGACACAAAGGAAAATATGTATATACACTAAGATACACTAGTATACAAAAAGTCATGCCCAATATTGAGGGCTCAAGCATCATACCTTTTAAGGTAGAGTCCATTTCTGGGTTCATCCAACATATTTCCTTCATAATATTCCAATTCATAGGATCCTTTCTCTAAAATACGTCGCACGATATAAGGACCATGCCACATGGGTTTGAACTTTCTTGCCACCAAGAGTTCTCTGGTTTGGTCATACAGGATAACCAAGTCACCCTCAATGTATTGTTGAGGACATCCAGACCTATCATATTGAACCTTAACACATCATTTATTTTCTTCGATAGTTGTAGACCCATCTCTACACTACTCATCTAGACGCTCTAGGTGTACGAGGAGTTTTTCAAGATCGGATGTCTCAGGTAGGAGCTCAATTTCCAGTTTTAGGGAAGGGATTTCACATTCAATAGGAAGGATTGACTCCACACCATGTACTAACTGAAAAGGAGAATAACCGATGGAAGTCTTAACCGAGGTTCGATATTCCCAAAGTGTAGGGTAAAGCATTAGATGCCAGTCATATTTACTCTCGCTGACAGTTTTTTGCAAGATGGTCTTGAGAGATTTATTCACTGGCTCTACTTTTCAATTTTTCTAGGGATAATGAGGAGAAGAATGACTGCTTAAACCCTAGTTTTGATGTTAACTCCTTTATCGTTTCATTCTGAAAGTGAATTCCATGATCAATGACAATTGTAGAAATTTCAATACAAATAATGTATTGCCTGGATTCTCCTGATATAACAATTATATGCCACTGTTAAATATATAATCGCTTCTACAAATATTCTGCAGAATTTAAAACACGATCGCCAATTGCAATATCAAGAAGAAAGATCAACCGCACATAACACAGGTGTTTTTTCAGAAAAGCATAAAGATAAAAACCCCACTATCATATATTATGTATATCATGGATCATGAAACAATCTCATACAAAACTCTAATCCAAGATATCTCAGTACAATACAATCGTCTCACACTATCATGCGAAAATTAGCAAATCCCTTAGCCAATTTTCTATCTCCAGATAGCATGCCTCCTCTACACAATCCCTGCAATTGAAAAACCTGCAAATGAATTCGAATTCTTCTTGCCTAGGTTGTACATTGCTCATGGGAATCTCCAATGTGTGTGTGGTTGCATGCATGCACCCACTAAAGTCACAACTGATAGTCACATTGTCCCTTTCACCTGTTATATTAACTGGGTCTCCACTGGATCTGACATGCATGTAGTTAACAGTGGTAAATCTTCAGTTGCATGTGAGATCACTGATTGTGAATTAATTAATAATTAATTCACTGAACTCTCACTAGTGTAAGTTCAGTTACAACTAGTACAACTGAGCTTAACTCACTTAATTGAGTTAAACTACTTTACAACTCACATAACTACACTTATAATTATGTTACAACTCCAAATCACTCAGTTATAACTAATTCAAATTTTTTGTCCCACCAGTCAACCTTTTAACTCGAATTTCCTACGGTTAACTGATTTTCCATTTCAGTTAATTATTTCAAGTAATTATGAGATAATAGATTAATATTTATTGTCCAATTTATTTAAGGGAAAAATAAATTAGACACACATTTCTTGTTGACTTTTCAACACTCCCTCTCAACAAGAAAGGGATTATCCTTCACCCCAATCTTGTCTCTATGGTATTCGAATTTTCTCCTGGTGAGCACCTTCATCAGAATGTCTGCATCCTAATCTTCCATAGGAATGTACTGAAGCAACGTGATATTCCGCTACACACAATCTCTGAGATGATGATACTGGATATCTGTATGCTTAGATATATCATGAAACATGGGATTAATCAAGATTTTAATGCAACTATGATTATCACAATGAATCACTGTCAGATCTAAATGAGAACCAAACCAACCAACCAAGATCTTTCTCATCCAGATAGCCTCACATGTAGCTTGACTTGTTGCCATGTATTTTTCTTCTGTTGAACTGAGTGCCATAGATCTCTGTTTCCTGATGTACCAAGAAACACATGTAGATATGATACTAAAGATCCCCCCTAATGTTTTCTTTCTATCCGTTGGGCTGCCTGCCCAATATGCATCAGTGAAGCCATGCAACTTCACCTCATTCGTCTATCTGTACCATAATCCATACTCATATGTGTCCCCCAGGTATCTCAAGACATGCTTGCCTGCCTTCCAAAAGAGCTTGGTAGGATTATCCATCGCTTGACTCAGTTGGTTAACAACATAGCAAATGTTTGGTCTCATATTCACTAAATACATTAGAGAACCCACTAACTGTTGATAGACAGTAGCATCCACTACCTCTCCAAAAGTAGCATCCTCTTTCCTCTAGTTTCCTAGAAGAGGAGTATCCATGGGTTTGCATCCCTCCATGTGAAACTTACCCAGTATCTCCCTTGTATACTTTCCTTGAGACACAAAAAGTTCACCATCTCATTGCCATATTTCTAATCCAAGTAAATAATGAAGAAGGCCCAAATCCTTCATCTCAAAATTCTTTGCAAATTCCTCCTTGCATGAGTGTATCAGTTGCTCATCACCAGTCAATATTAAATACTCAACATAAAGAACAATGATTAAAATCTTATCCTCCACCACTGATTTGTCGACCAGTCTTGGGACAATTTCCCATGCACTATTTTTGACAATGGAGTCATATTCCTCCACCATTGCATCTACCCATGTGGGATCCTGCACTGCTTCCTGAAAGGAATATGGATCAGTCACAATACATTTGCTCATGAGAGCCATGTATCTAGTAAATCGATCAGGAGATTGTCTCTACCTACACTGTGAAGTAGGGGCTCCTACATTCTGTGCAACATCTAGTCTCAATCTATCAGTTTTCGTGGTGCGCTTTCTTCCATTTCTGATGGATGGCTCTGTATGAGTGGCTTCCTCCATTCCATGAACCTCGTCATGTGGCTGATCCACATCTTGAGACTCATCTTGGGGAACCAAAATTTCCTCCTCTACATGCAAGTCTAGCTCCCTCTCAAGCGACAACTGCATGGATTTCCCCTCATCGAATTTTATATCCCATCGCATAACAATCATCTTACTGTTAGGAAAATACACATGATAGTTATGGGCTATTTCTATGCACCCCACAAATATCCCAACTTCGGCAGTCGGTTCAACTTTCTTCCTGACATCCTTGGTCACATGGACATAAACAGATGAGCCAAAAATCTTAAAATGTGAAACATCAAGTTTCTTTCCAGTGAAAGCTTCTTCAGGTGTACTCATGTCAAGTACCCTATGAGGACAATGTTTTTTCACATAAATTGTAGTATTGCATGCTTCCACCCACAAATGCATTGGTAGGCCCTAATCATGCAACATCGCTCGTGCTATACCCACAATCATTCTTTTCTTCCTCTCTGTGACCCCATTTTGCTGTGGGTTATGAGGCATTATGAGTTCTCTTTGAATTCCTTCTTTGTTGTAGAAGTATTTGAATTCGTTAGAGATGTATTTTCCACCATTATCGCTCCTTAGAGCCTTCACTTGCTTCCCCGACTCTTTCTCCACCAATGATTTAAACTCACAGAACTTTGAGAATGTTTGATCCTTCTTCTGCATGAAGAATATCCATTATTTACGAGAAAATTCATCAACAAAAATAACATAATACCTATGTTTTGTTGTTGAAGCAACTGAGAATGGTCCACACACGTCTCTGTGAACTCTCCCTAGGATCACCGAAGCACGATTCTCCTTTTCATGAAAGGTGGACTTTATATACTTCCCCATGGTGCAACCCTTGCACTGATCTAACTGAGCAAGTGTTTCCATTGGAAGTCCAGTAGATATTTGTTACATGATCTTTAAGGCTCCATGATGAAGATGGCCCAATCGCTTGTGCCATAATTCACCTTCATCTCGACTCACCACTTTTTCTACCTTTTCCATCATGGAAACAATCCATCTACCTCCATCATGTAGAGATTATTAACTCGAATCCCTATCCTCTTGACTTGACTCATTGTTTTATGTCGCAGAAAAGATTTTCCATCGCTAGAAACAACGTCATAGCCTCTGTCCTCCAAAATTGCAACTAAGACCAGGTTTTTCTTCATACCTGAAACATGCATAACATTTTTCAATTGAAATGGTTTATCTGACTCCCTCTGAAAGGTAATGGTACCAATTCCAGTCGCATTGTATCGTCCATTGTCACCCATCTCTATATGAATTTTGATATCTCTCTCTTCCAAGTCACTGAAAAACTCCTTATCTCCCGTCATGTAGAAGGAAGCGCCACTATCCAAATACCACACCGATTTCGATGCACTTGAATCCATGCATGCAATCAAAGAGAATTAAATTTCAAATTGTGAGGCAAGGGCCTCACTAATTGCAGCTCCAACAGTTTTCTTGTTCTTCCTCTTCTGCAGAGAGTCAGTTGCGAGATGCCCATGTTCGTGACAGTGAAAACACTTCACTTTGGACAAACCCAGCTTCTTTCCTTTAGAATCAGATTTTGAATGGAATTTCTTCCCCTTCCCTTTCCTTGCCTTGGCAGCCAAATCACAATCCTCTTCATCATCATGCTTTTATGAAGATCCATCTCTGGTGTTCCGCCTGAACTCCTCTTGCACTAGATCCAACCATAGTTGTTCCCAATCTGGCAATTTTTCCCTTCCATTGACAGAGTCTTGATAATTGTGCCAACTCTTGGGAAGTCCTAGGAGAGCCAAGCTCACCAAATCATCATCATAAACTGTTATTCCCACACTCCCTACCTCATCCCGACATTGGACAAACTTCGTGAGATATTTTGGAATGGAGTTTCCCTTCTCCATCTTGATCTTCCTGAGTTTATATTTGAGCGCCAATTTCCTATGGTCAATGTTGTTTTGGAATAGATTCGTCAAAGTCTTCCACATTGCATATGGTGTGACTTTCCCATTAAGGCTTGAGACAATGTGGTCTCGTACACCCTCCAACAAAATCCTCCTCGCCTTTGCCACTTTCTTTTTCCATGCATCAAGATTTGCAGCGTCTGCAACATCTGGCTTAGGAACATCTTTGTCAATGAATTCCTTCAAGCCATTGTCTTCGAGTACTGCCTCCATCCTTTCCTTCCAAGAAATGTAGTTCAAGATACCCTCGAGTGCATACTCCAACCTCAAGCCATTGAAATCCATTTCAATCTTGAATCAGATATAGCACCAAGAAATTCTTTCTTCAAATTCGAATTCTATCCAATCACAAACTCAACTTCTGCAATATTTTGCGCTCTGATACCATGTAGAAATTTCAATACAAATTATGTATTGTCTGAATTCTCTTGATCTAACAATTATATGCCATTGTTAAATACATAATCGCTTCTACAAATATTATGCGGAATTTAAAACACGATCGCCGATTGCAATATCAAGAAGAAAGATCAATCACACATAACACAGGTGTTTTTCAGGGAAAGCATAAAGATAAAAACCCCACTATCATATATTATGTATATCATGGATCATGAAACAATCTCATACAAAACTCTAATCCAAGAGCTCTCAGTACAATACAATCGTCTCACACTATCATGCGAAAATTAGCAAATCCCTTAGCCAATTTTTTGTCTCCACATAGCCTGCCTCCTCTCTGCAATCCCTGCAATTGAAAAACCTGCAAATGAATTGGAATTCATCTTTCCTAGGCTATGCATTGCTCATGGGAATCTCCAATGTGTGTGTGTTTTCATGCATGCACCCACTAAAGTCACAACTGATAGTCACATTGTCCCTTTCACCTGTTATCTCAACTGGGTCTCCACTGTATCTGACATGCATGTAGTTAACTGTGGTAAATATTCAGTTGCATCTGATATCATTGATTTTGAATTAATTAATAATTAATTCACCGAACTCTCACTAGTGTAAGTTCATTTACAACTAGTACAACTGAGCTTAACTCACTTAACTGAGTTAAACTACTTTACAAATCACATAACTACACTGATAATTCTGTTACAACTCCAAATCACTCAGTTATAACTAATTCAAATTTCTTGTCCCACCAGTCAACCTTTTAACTCAAATTTCCTATAGTTAACTAATTTTCCATTTTAGTTAATTATTTCAAGTGATTATGAGATAATAGATTAATATATATTTTCCAATTTATTTAAGGGAAAAATAAATTAGACACGCATTTCTTGTTGACTTTTCAACAAAAATCTCCTTTAGGATTCCTAACTAAGCTATAATTTGGTTGAATATAGAGAATGTTGTCATAATACCATTGTATTTAATGGTAGGCATGGCCTCTGTCCATTTAGTGAACTAATCCACGACCATAATAATATGTCAATGTCGCCTAGTCGAAGTTGGGTTATAGTCCATAAAATCTACCCCCCACTTGGTGAAGGGACCGACGATGATGATTGGGCGAATAGGGGTTGTATGTGAGCACATTTTCTAAGCGAACACCTGGAAAGGGTGACACTTCTTGACCACTTCAACACAATCTTTAAAAATTGACGGCCAAAAATAACCGGCTTGAAATTTTTTTGGGTTGTCGCAAGCCCAAATAGATGACCACCACAAGCCCCACTGTGAAATTCATTAAGAACCAATTCAACTTCCTCATGAGTCAAGCAGTGATACAAAATATTATCTACTCCTCGACGATACAAAGTGTTACCGATGATAAGGTAGTTTTTTTCTTGATGACGTATACGTCGTCGATCGTCTCTCGACAAATGTTGAGATAGATTCAAGTTTGAAGATAAATTAGAATGTCTCCATACCAGGGGTTTGAAGAAGAGATAAGGAAGATATGTTCATATGCAAACAAATCTTGATGAATAATTTCCTCATCTGTTCGAGGGAAGTCTGATATCAACTCGGCAAAAACTAGTGATTTCATAGACTTTGTTGAAGCAAAATCGAGATCAAATTCTTGCAAAATAACAATCCACTTATTGTATTTTCCCCCTATGATATTCCTAGTAAGCACATATTGAAATAGATTGGTATCGTCAAATACGGTAGCTTTTAAAAGTAATATATAATGTCGTAATATTTGAACCACATGTATGTCAGCCAATGATAGTTTTTCTACGTGAGAGTAATTGAATCATGGCCTCTAATTGACTCTTCGACTCTAATTGAAGGTAAAGTATTGTCGAGGAAATCATGTGAACAAGACAATTGGGTGGCCCATAAGGGCTCTAGAACAAGATCCTCCTCGTCTGTCTACGAGGAGAAAGGATATGGGTCAGCAGTTGTGTTAATAATAGCCTGATACACAACCTCTGCTGCTAACAGTGGAATTTCCATACCAATGTGTGACTGACCTTCACACGATATAGTCAAGGAAGGTAGGTTCGAAGGATCGTTGAAATATGAAGTATAGAAAGGAACATACCTCATCGATGATGAAGAACTACTGGAAATGGCATGAATGTGATGCATTGGTGCCACGAAATAAAAGCTACCCATGAGAGATGAATATATTCTGACACCAACATCCTTGATTTCCTACCGAGAATTGTCAATCATTGGGATCGAAGGTCCAACTGATGCATTAGGACTAGCATGTGCAAAGGACAATTGATCAATCGTCACTATTTTACCTTCGTGAGGAAAACATAAAGTGCGGAAAACAGAAGACACAACTACAGTCATGGCATAAGTCCAATTACGCCCTAGCAGTAAATTATAGTCAAGGGGTGCATCAACCACCTTGACATCAACCTCCACTATATTTCCACCTAACTGGACAGGAAAAGTGGGAAGAATTCTATGGGGTCAAAATGAATGTCCATCAAATGCGGTCAACAAAGTCATATATTGGGATAGAATAGGAGAGTCAATGGTTTTCCAATAGGTTAGGGACATCATGCACGTTGCAACACCTTCATCAATTACGATGCGTTTGATGGTAAATTTCGTGTACTCCACATGGATTTGAAAGGCCATGTGGTAATGCAATCGAGGCTTAATATTTGTGACGTCAAACTTAATAACCTTCGAGCCACATGGAGTTCCTATGAGAAGGAAACGTTTGGAGCACCTCCAAAGCTGACATCACACAAGGGGTTTGACTGAGATCTTCGATAATCGAATGGTTCTGGGAAGCTATGGAATTAGGATTCTGGGCAGAGTGTTTTAGTACTTATTTTGGAATACGAGGCAGAGGTTCCAAATTTTCTATCTACAAGGGTGTTTTCAGAGGAGGGGGAGAATCTGGATCTGTAACAGTCTGTGAAGAACCATAATCATGAGATCGAGTGGCTACATCAATATGGGACTTGACCATATTAACACATAGACGATCACCTTCATGTGTCGAGTGGTTTTGACTCCCACTCGATGCATTTCTGATGTTGGAGGACCCTAAAGCGATGTGTTTATTATGTGGAAAAATGGATTTCTCAATACAACGGGAGGTTGTGATAACAGCCTCGACGCTTCCTCGATTTTGGGGCATAGGTGGGTAAGGTGATCATCTTTACAAAGTTTACAAGGAAACTTCACCTTCTATTTTTCTTTCTTTCCCTCACCAACATTATTATTCGATCTATCATTGTTAGTGTTGTCCTTGGCTTTGTTATTATTTTTCCCACCCTTACGATTATTACCTTGTCCTTTCCTTATATTCCCTCTTGGTTTTTGGTTACCATTTGGGTTGGCCAACGACTATAAAGAATGACCATCTGCCGACTGAGTGGGAGTGGAGGACGAAGACAAATCTTGTTTTTCTACAGGATGGATTAGAGACAAGTCTTTGAATTGGTTCGTCATCAAGTCTGTATACTTAGCATGTGAAGAGCCTATGATGCCATCAAAATGAGGCCTAGGATTTTGTCTAGGGTCATAATTTGATTGCAGCGCATCAAAAAGAATTTCATACAACATCCCAGACTGAGCATATATGAGGTCCAGTTGCTGGGATTTGAAAATGGCTTCTTCCTCAGATGTTACTTTGGATGTAGAAACATCCTTCGAAATATAAGGCAATAAGGACTTAAGGAACCACTCCAACAGAAAATCTGGAGGATTGTAGGCTTTAATCAACCTCTTTCATCTGTGCCCCTCTTAGATATGATCCGAGATATGTGTGGCCTTATCTTGGTGGAAGTCTGAAAAATTTTCTATGCTGGCATCATAATGAACCGACAACTAGAAGTGGTTGAGAAAGACCAAAATCATCTAATTAAGGTTTCCATATGTTCCCCACGGTAGCTCAATGTAACATTTCAAGAAAACCCCTGTGATGGTGCATTGAAATAGTATCAATCGAATAGAATCTTCATTAAGAGAATTGGATGAGCACCAAAGATGAAAAGTAGTAACATGATCACCCAGATCCTCGCCATTATTTCCCTCGAATTTTAGAATGTTTGAAGGAATATTGGTGGGGATGGGGGCGCATGATGAATTGTAATGCACGGTTTCATTCATTAATCTTGACAAATCTGGCAGATTAAGTGTGGCCAAAAAAGGGAGTCGGGGTTGCTAGGTTTGAGCCCATGCTCCCGAGAAATATTGGTTTTGAGGGATTGCAGGCCATCCAGGGTTCTGGTATATACCATGGCTCTATATGGTAGGGTAATATCCTCCTCCAAACTGATTCATAAGAGGTTTTATGGGAACCATAGTTGCAGGGGTGGCATAATGAGGGTTATAAACATTTCCTCCAGCTGGAGCAACTCCAAGCTGGGGGTTTTACATAGTGTGAAATTGACTCCCTCTTAGTGGAACTTTGGAGGATAGAGCTGGATTTGTCATAACAAATGTGTTTTTCATAATCGACATGGAGGAAGAAGGGAAAAAGGAAGGAATATAGGAAGTGGCTTGTCCACCCAGTTGAGTAATCCATCCAGGAGTATTGGGACTAGGATTAGACCTAGAAGGAATAAGAGGTTGGCCTCCTACCATAGGATTTGTTTGGGGAATATTACATCCACCAAATGAGAGAGGAGTATGTAGAGGATCCATGCCTCCAAGTCCAAAACTAGGATTTGCATTAGTCACTGGAATGGAGGATGAAAGTTACAATTTCATATTGGGAATACCAAAAGAAAAAAGGTTAGAGACCAAAGGTATGGATTGAGAATTGTATCCTGGAATACCAAAAAGAGACCTGAAAGGGTTCATTTTTATGGGTCGAGTAGAAACCACGGGCTAGGTAGGAGTAAGGATGAGAACTTCCAGCACTACAACCATCGGGTTGAAGGATTCGAAGGAATCCTACTAACCACATAAGGTATAGGAATCGAGGGACTGCTAATGTTGTTTAGACTCGGCATAGTACCCATAACTGGATAATCACAAGTCTGGGAAGTGGAGATATATGTACCACGTCTATTAACTTTACGCCTTTTAGAAGGAAACTTTGGTAAAGAATCAAAATGCAGTGGTAGCTTCAATAAACAGTAAGACATGCGAGGAGGATGTCCTTGTTCCATGATGACTCAGGACTCGAGATATGAAACCAAGTCATAGGGAAAACTAACAATCATAGAGCACACCAAAATAAATAAAAAAGGCCAAATGCACACAAACAAGATATAGTAGCTAAAAAGGGGATTCCCTCACTAGAGTAGGTATGTCTTTCCCAAAAGGGGCTTGAGACTCCCTTCAAAATATTGGAGGTATCAGAATCAGTTATAAGGGCCCTCGTGGGATTAACATTGCATTTGGTCAGATCCCCCTAGAGAGGTAATCCTCCATAAAGGTTTTGTGGTGTCTGACCCTTATCTCAATCAGGGTACCTACAGAATAACCCCTGCAAGTAACCTATGTGGCTACCTATGTCAAGAAACTAGAGGCACCAAAATATAACCAATGTGTAGGTGAACAATCATAAGTATGTTCCACCGTATGGGCAGGGTATAATATCCTGAAATATTGAAAGCATTGCCTCTCACGGAGGTAAAGGTACTAGCAAGACCCCCATATACGAATGCAATCACAGAAATATCTCTAACGCTAGGAAGGTATTAGAGGGTTATGTCTGAAACCAACTTTGTGTGACCTCGTGCTTAACTCTGGCATGAGAGGAGCCTCCTAGCATCACTAATTACACAATATGTTTCACCACTCCCTCGTCAGACACATATGTTTAGTTTAATATCCTTGGATAAGTTTACTCACAAAATCTTATTCCAAGGCTCTATGTCCTATTCTTGTTTGTGTACCCTGAGAAATAAAATTGTTTCTAACCAATTTTAATTAATCAACATTACTTTTAAAGGATTTTGTTTACTCAAGAGGCATGGTCGTGAAACTAATGATATTATGACTCAACATATCAAAGAAACGAATATAAAAATATTGCTAAGTTGTAATCTTAAATTCTCAAGAGATGGTAAGATTTTAAATGCAATTTCTACAATTTCAATGAAATGCAATCTTTCCACACCAGGTGGATATCGGTGGCCACCCACCTTTTTCAACTGGCTCAAAATAGTTTTCTGGCAATTTTGGCAATTTACTATTTTTAGCAGGTTTTAACTTCCGGGGCTATTTTGAGGACCTAAATGAAGGTTTTTCGAGATAGAGGTTCTCAATAATATATAAAGGTATGATTTATCCCCTAAAATTAATCTCCTCGACGATACCTTTCCAACGATCTATCATACGCCTAAAACGGAGATCGTATGCAAAAGTTATGACCCCGGGAAGTTGATGTACTAACTTACCCAAACGGGGCCCACATGACTTTTGGCGCTTCATCTCCTAGGGTTAGGTTTTTGGATGTCTAGGGTTTTTGGAATTCCTGTTTATTGTAAAAATTCCTTCAGAGCCTCATTGTAATCATCTTCTTGCGAATGCGAGTAGCTGTCACATCTCTTCTCAGAGATAAGTTGCCACCATTCCAGCGAGTCTTTCACTCTATATTTTTACAGTCTTTGTACATTTCTTTCATTAATAGAAATCGTGTATTACTATATATCTGTGTTTATGGTTTCATCTCTGATACATTTCTGTTATATTATTGAATATCTGTGATATCTCTGTTCATTTCTTTATTATATCTCCAATCTCATTTCGTGCCGAAAATAATCTGGATCAGTGGTATCAGAGCAGGCTGTTCTTGATCATTTTTTTTCAGTATATGTCCCCGACGAGGTCCAAGTATAGAAATTTGGGTATTGAGCTTGTCTCTCTTGAGGACAATCTCTCTCGCACACCTAAGAAACCCTCAATGGCGGATGAAAAGAAAAATGACGGAGCAGACGATCCTATCAGTTTGTTGCTTGAGCAAGCTCTCACGCGACAGAGAGACGAAATGATGGAGAATTTTTCCCACATCCTTCAACGTTTGCCAATAGCAATAGGTGCATCTTCATCAAGCGGCCACTTTGTAGGCACCTCGCCTTTCAAGGTACAATTTAATTTTGATATTCTTGTATTTGAAGGACCGATAGATGCAGAAGCCCTAGACAAATGGTTAACTCTGCTAGAAGGTTATTTCTCTGTTCACAAATTTTCTGACAAAGAAAAGATCACCTTCTCACTCCTTAAAGCTCTCCCCCATGTCAAACATTGGTGGGAAACTTATTGGGAGAAAAGTTCCACAGAGGATTCTGAAATATATGGGGTCGATCCCACTTGGGATTTTTTTGTGGATGCGGTAAAGGGATAGTATTACCCTGTTGGCAACTATGAGGACTAGTACATGAGATGGACCACACTGCAGTAAGAGAGGGGCCAAGCAGTTCCGGAGTTCACGAAGACCTTCCATACCTTGCACACCAAGTTGGGTATCAAAGACTCCGAGTGACATTTGGTTCTGAAATACCGTGGGGCTCTACACAGATACATACAGACTGAAATGGATTTTCTGGACATCTCATCACTCGGTGTTGCTTATCGATATAGTGTTAAAATTGAGTAGAAATTTAAGCACCAGAACAAATGGGAATTAGGGTCTGCAAATCCGCAACAACCAAAGTATGACAAAGACGGCCCTAACAAACACTCTCCCAAAAACCCATCCAAGAAACAGGGAAAGAAGAGTCACAAGAAGACAAAAAAGGACACTGGAAAATGGTGTGATTTCCACAAAATCCCCTCACACAACACCGATGAATGTCTCTCAAAATAGTCATTGGTGGTTGAGATCAAAGACAAGGAGACGAACCCTAATTCAAAATCTGATTCCAAAAATATTGGTAAACAACAGATCATTGACACAAACTCCACAGCTATTGTCGCGACTGCGACAATTCAACCAGAAAAACCAGCATATACTGAAGAGGGGGAGCGCCAGATGTGGGTGAAGGGGACCCCACTGCATTTTATTATTGATAGCGGAAGCCAGAAAAACCTCATCTTAGCAGAGGTCATCAAACAGTTGGGATTGTCGACAACACCACACTCGTAGCCATACAACATCGGGTGGCTTCGGCAAGGATGAGATCTCCGTGTCAGCCAACAATGTCAGTTGTCATATGACATCCAACCCTTCAAGGATGAGGTATTATGTGATGTTGCCTCATTGTATTTATGTGATGTTCTCTTGGGCCAACCATATATGTGGAGACGCCATGTTGTTTATGAGTCTCGACCATGTAGTGGCATTGCTGCTTTGGGGGTGTTGTAACAGATATCAAAATTGACTGTGTTGCCTAAGGTACAAATTGGTTCTCATTCATTTACATTTGATCATGTATATGGCAGCCATGGGTCTCCTTCATCAGCCATTTTTGAAGAATGTGTTGCTCCACTTGTTGATGGTTTTTTCCATGGATACAATGCTACGGTTCTTGCATATGGACAGACTGGTTCTGGTAAGACATATACCATTGAGAGAGAAATGTTCCAAGAAGGGGCATGTTTTTGAGATTGGTCACTTCATTTATTATTGGACTTTGGCATTGCTTGGAAAATACTTCTTATAAATTCCTTTGGATAAGTTGTTGCGCTATGAAGAGTGTTTCTATCGCATCAAATTCACCCACATTATATAAGTATTCCCGCATTATATAAGAGGTCCATTTACTCCTAGAAGTGAATATGCAAAGAGTTGTTTTGAGGGTTATTCTGCCTTTCCTAACTACATGGCTAATACATAATCTTCAAGGTTCGTTCTCATAGTGCTCCTAAGCAAAGGCCAGATTCTTATGAAAGGAATGTAGTGTCATCTAGGAGGAGGATGTCTTTGCAAGGAGCAGTGGATGACAGGTCAAGCTTCACCAGTGCAAGGATGCAAAGGTCATCTTCTCAAGCCCCCTCAGTTCACAAAGGCTATCAGTATGTTGGTCCAGTTATGCTAGACAGATTGAGAATGTCACTCAGGGATGGTCAATTTGAGACGACTTCCACAACAAATGGTTACTACTAAATTCTTAAAAGTATGTTGAGAATTGTCTAAGCATCTCTAATTGATGTCATGACACATCATGTCTCCACAGAAGACTGTTATTGACTGCTTTGATTATTTTCTCTTCTATTTCTCTTACTGGGGTTGTGTGAATGTAATAGAGGACACAAGGTAGTCCCTTATAAAGTTTGTGCAATATAACTGTTGGTCCTCTGATTATTTGGGAAATTCTGTTGTGGAAGTTATATGAGACACGGGATTATCTGGTGTTGTTGAGAGCATACGAGAGTATAGCACATAATCATGAATAACATAAGTCATAGTGTGCTCGGCCGACGAAAGAGAAAGCGAGAGTGCCCTGCAAGTTTCTTCCGTCTGCAGGTGCAAATGCATACAATGAATTGAAGGGTGCTACTCTCAACAGAACAATTATGAGAATTAGCAAATAGTTCATGCCTCGGACACTCACTAGACTCACCACTACCAGAAACACTAGTAGGAATACAACACATGTATATTCATATATCAAATTTTACAGAAGTCGCGTTACGAATCCTGTTCGTTGTAGCGACGACATCGCTTCCTCTTATAGCCAGTTCAGACTACAACAATGGAGGGGAGTTCTACTGTCCATGTTTTTATTCGAAATCCAAATACATGTAACAGGAAGTCCGACAAAGTTTTATAAGTGGTGTGTTCGACCCTGCATCGTTCACTTCTGTGACGATGAGTGGTTCTCGTATTTTTATCAATGATCAGAATAATGTACGTCCCTTAGTGGCCATGCAAGATACCAGATATATAAAATATGCAGAACAGGAAAGAAATGCTAGAAATAACAAAATAACAGTAAAATATCCAGCATAATCTTCACAATACACAGAAATGATATACGAAATAGCAACAGAAATAGCACTTGAACAGAAA
>ML817469.1:112123-128861 GCA_009831015.1 Picea engelmannii | reverse complement strand
AAGTCATAGACATCCAAAAACCTAACCCTAGGAGATGAAGCGCCAAAAGTCATGTGGGCCCCGTTTGGGTAAGTTAGTACATCAACTTCCCGGGGTCGTAACTTTTGCATAAGATCTCTGTTTTAGGCGTGTGATAGCTCGTTGGAAAGGTATCGTCGAGGAGATTAATTTTGGGGGCTCAATCATGCCTTATAATATCATTGAGCACCTCGATCTCAAAAAATCCTTCATTTAGGTCCTCAAAATGGCCCCGGAAGTTAAACCTGCTAAAAATAGTAAATTGCCAAAATTGCCAGAAAACTATTTTGAGCCAGTCGGAAAAGGTGGGTGGCCACCAATATCCACCTGGATCAGCTAGCTTCCAAAAAAACTTTGGGACTGCATATCGGGTGTCCTACATTCAGCGTCTGAACACCAAGGGTGGCCTTCCTCCAGTAAACAAGAGCGAGTTCTACTCAAAAAATTCGAGAGTCACCGTTCCTTTTGAAGTAGAATTATGGTTTTACACCCAGGACACGATACCTCCCTTAGAACCTGCTACCATTACAGTGCCAGTCTTTGATCGTGCAGTGGTGGAGGGTTTCTTTTGCGAAGGAATGATAGGCTACTCTTACAATGGTTCTTAATGGCAGAGGAAGACTATGCATGGAAAACTATACTATGTGCCTGGAGGAGATGAGGTTGGATCCTTCTATATGAAAGAAAAACCAGACGACCATGGTGGCAGATTCTCCTTGGAGACCTATAATCCCGATGGCTGGTGGATAGTTGGCAAGGATAGGGAGATCAACAAAATAATTGGAGATTCGTGGAATAAACTGACTGAGGAAGCAAAAGTTGTTTACCAGGAGCTTGGATTGAAGGATAAGGAAAGGTACAAAATTGAAATGGAAGAATACAGAGAGAGACAAAAAGTGCATTCTCAATACCAAGGAGTGCCACTGACAAGAAATGAAGATTCAAATCAAGCACTGGATAATAATTCTGACCTATTAAAGCACCAACCTGACCAGAGTCTTTCCTTACAAGTGGGAATACAAGTTAATGGTTTTAAAGGCGCACAACTATCTGATAAGGCTGGCATGGTTGGTGCGGACATGTCTATAAAACGAGAGTCTTTGGCAGGGACCAAAATGTCCACTGAACCAGAAAACAACAAAGGCAGTGATTGTCTTCAACCTGAGGGTCGACTGTTTTTTATTTTGGAATTGGTGTATAGTATACTATATCACAGGTGTAACTAAGCAGGTTAAAGCAACCAGATTTGCAGACTTTCTGAGACCTGGTGTTAGTTTAAAGTATGCAAAAGAAGGACATAAACAACAACTTTCTGGTATGCATTGGGAGTAAAGTTGCACCAAGTTCAGGCAAAGACATTGATATTAAAGGGATCATATATTGTTTTTAGGATATTGTCATAAACAAAATCAAACGCATGGATAATACTAAGAGAACACCCCACTTGTCAAAAGATTGATAACGGTTCAACGAAGCATCTGGCAGCCGCAGAGTCTTAGAAGACAAACCGTTTCACATTCCCTGGAACTCAAAGAGATTTAATTTTTTATTTTTCTTTTAAAAGACTGATGTATGTAACAAANAACACTGGGGAAACCTCTTTCAAAGAGGGATTCATTGTAATAGCCGAGTTATTTTGTAAGCCATTAATGGAGTAATAAAGAAGATACGTTACTTGTGACTGTGAAATTCATCACGGTCGATTTCTTTCAGCATGTTTTTCTTTTCTTTTAGCTGTGTTAAATCTGTTTGGACTTCATTTATGTGTTCCTTACTCGCAGTTGATATTGTATTTACCATATTGTTTATGTCTTCCTTAATCCATCACGACTGCATTACATTTCGTTTTCTTCTAACTGATGGGCTTCGTTATACTTTAGTACGACCCCTACTATAACGAATGGATTATGGTTTTCTGTAATTGTTTGATGTCTTTCCTCTGCACCAGCTATCAGCGGGTGTAAGACCAGCCTACACTTCCGGAATTCTGCATATGTTCTCTGCTACATCAGCCTTTCCTTTTTCTTTCCGCTACCACATCATGACAATCAAAGCGTTGAAAGATAGACTTACTTTGCCTCACTTTCTGCAAGTTATTTGATCTCTGCTATTGTCTCCTTTCTTCAGTTTTCATTTGACTCCATGCCCAATGGACCATTTCCCTGGTTTAACCCCCAAACTCCAAAAATCCAAGACCATTATTCACCCATAAATTTTCCCACCGTTTTCACGCTTACTTCAATTTATTTTGTGACATTTTTCGAGAGATCCCTCTCGGGTTGGAAGAGGGCAGCTTCTAATCCAAAGTGGTTCGAGGTTGCCTCGGGATTGATTTGTTGCAACCCATTTCAGTTCTGAGTGTCAACATTTTGGTGCCGTTGCTGGGGAATTTTGAAGTTGATATCTATGTCTAGGAGAAGGACATTGTCATAGTCCTAAGGCCTAGTTGAGCAGCCGGTCATAGGCAAACATTGGTTGCACATGCTCTGGCGACTCCATTAAAAGTTTATGATGGTGATTTCACTGGCAGGAGAACTCAGAATTACAGCTTTCACGCTAGGTCGCCCAATGGATGGAGGCACCTAGTCTACTGTTCTTGGCACTTCACGAGAAAGTACCATCCCTAGAGGGAGCCGATGTTGTAACATATATCAAAATTGACTGTGCTGCCTAAGGTACAAATTGGTTCTCATTCATTTACATTTGATCATGTATATGGAAGCCATGGGTCTCCTTCATCAGCCATTTTTGAAGAATGTGTTGCTCCACTTGTTGATGGTTTGTTCCATGGCTACAATGCTACGGTTCTTGCATATGGACAGACTGGTTCTGGTAAGACATATACCATTGAGAGAGAAATGTTTCAAGAAGGGGCATGTTTTTGAGATTGGTCACTTCATTTATTATTGGACTTCAGCATTGCTTGGAAAATACTTCTTATAAATTCCTTTGGATAAGCTGGTGCACTATGAAGAGTGTTTCTATCGCATCAAATTCACCCGCATTATATAAGTATTCCCGCATTATATAAGAGGTCCATTTACTCCTATAAGTGAATATGCAGAGAGTTGTTTTGAGGGTTATTCTGCCTTTCCTAACTACATGGCTAATACAAAATCTTCAAAAGCTAAGGTTCATTCTCATAGTGCTCCTAAGTAAAGGCCAGATTCTTATGAAAGGAATGCAGTGTCATCTAGGAGGAGGATGTCTTTGCAAGGAGCAGTGGATGACAGGTCAAGCTTCACCAGTGCAAGGATGCAAAGGTCATCTTCTCAGGCCCCCTCAGTTCGCAAAGGCTATCAGTATGTTGGTCCAGTTATGCTAGACAGATTGAGAATGTCACTCAGGGATGGTCAATTTGAGACGGCTTCCACAACAAATGGTTACTACTAAATTCTTAAAAGTATGTTGAGAATTGTCTAAGCATATCTAATTGATGTCATGACACATCACGTCTCCACAGAAGACTGTTATTGACTGCTTTGATTATTTTCTCTTCTATTTCTCTTACTGGGGTTGTGTGAATGTAATAGAGGACACAAGGTAGTCCCTTATAAAGTTTGTGCAATATAACTGTTGGTCCTCTGATTATTGGGGAAATTCTGTTGTGGAAGTTATATGAGACACAGGATTATCTGTTGTTGTTGAGAGCATACGAGAGTATAGCACATAATCATGAATAACAGAAGCCATAGTGTGCTCGGCCGACAAAAGCGAAAGCGAGAGTGCCCTGCAAGTTTCTTCTGTCTGCAGGTGAAAATGCATACAATGAATTGAAGGGTGCTACTCTCAACAAAACAATTATGAGAATTAGCAAACAGTTCATGCCTCGGACCCTCACTAGACTCACCACTACCAGAAACACTAGTAGGAATAAAGCATAGGTATATTCATATATCAAATTTTACAGAAGTCGCGTTATGAATCCTGTTCGTTGTAGCGACGACATCGCTTCCTCTTATAGCCAATTCGAACTACGAAAATGGAGGGGAGTTCTACTGTCCGTGTTTTTATTCTCAATCCAACTACATGTAACAGGAAGTCCGACAAAGTTTTATAAGTGGTGTGTTCGATCCTGCATCGTTCACTTCTGTGACGATGAGTGGTTCTCATATTTTTATCAATGATCAGAATAATGTACAGCCCTTAGTGGCCATGAATAAGAATCTCTGTCAGCATGCGGGAAAGAAACGAGGCACATCAAGTGGAACCAGCACCGCGCTATTAAAAGGAACCTGGATGCAGTTAGATTGAGTGCAATAAAAAAAAATAAAAAATGCATGTATTCCATGCTAGGGATGCGTTGCACCTTCAAACACAAGAAAGCTATTCAATATCACGACAATTGGGTGAGTAGATAAAAGAGGTCGGATATGCACACAAAGCCAACCTTGTCCTCTGTGATTGGGATCGGTAATGGGCAGAAAGAACACATATATCACGTTGTTGTTTAACAAGCATGGAGTTATGCTTGAGGCGAGAGCTGTTCTTGAACATGGACTTACGTGAGTCCGGAGCTTTGCCAGGTCAGAAAATAAACAAAACTCCTAGCACAACCAAAAAGTGGCTAATGCATTCAGATCGATACACCAACAAGAAGGCTGACCCATACTGTTTTGAGTGCCACAATACCAAATTTATTTCTAAGATTTTCAAAGGAGAAATTGCCGCATGTGATGCAGATCGCTTACATCATTTTCAAGCATTGGGTGGCATGTGACCTCGCGGAAATATTGAGCCGATCTAGATTGTTTAAACATAGAAAATAATGATTATGTCTATATCCCCAGAGAATAATCAAGTAGTGTTTAAGGTGTTGTGGTGGTGGGAGAGAGACCATATGTGGATATCAATGGCGATAATAACTAGAATCTGACAATTTATCCAGGCGGAATCACAGTAATACAGAACGTTTGTTCTGATATCGGGCAGACCCTTAGTTGTGGAACCTTACATTGATGAGATGGATGCTTTAGTTGTCGCATAGTTTTAGAGACAACGCTATCTGCAAAACATCCAAATTGAACGACAGTACGCTGGGCCAATGTCCACCCGGCTTCCATCCAGATATCATTGATTCTCGCAGCTGCCAGAGAAATATTCTTATCAGTGATGTGCGAGTGCGTTACTGACATATTGAAACTTGTGGTAACGGAAAAAATAGTAGGGGATTGGATGTGTTCGTGAGCGTTGATCTGGCAGGATTACAAGTGTCCAGCATAACGGTGCAGCGTCTGGCACTCATTTTTACGTTATGAGATTCACGGAGGAGAATCCATGATGGTGGCAATACAACGTTTCTCAGACAGCAGGAATTGTGGATTCCGTGTATGCTTGTGGTTGGAAAGAAGTTATTACTATGTACATAGATGATAACTATGGGAGAAATGGAATTTCTACATTGGGTAACGCTCTGGCAAGTGTGGGAACTATGATTACCATGAAGGCAGCTACGACTCCTGGAGTTGGTCAAAGCAAGATGGGTAATATATTAGCAAGCTTGAATTCAATGGATACACGAAGTTCGGTAGCCCATATGCATTCAGATGTTGGTCTTAAACTTATTTCTGAAGCTGAGGATATTGGAATGTTGAGCACCGGTTATGTCAGATAGCCACAGATTGGCTATTTTCTATTTTGGGTTCTGGTCTATTTGAAGCAGATGACACTAGACAGGTGAGTAACAGGTTCTATAATGGAAACATGTCTATCATAAGACGATTTCGCGGATGTTTTCCTAATAACAACCCAAAGCCAACATACAGAAGAAAAGTGTCGGCAAAGTCTACTTCAATGAATCCAGCATGCAGCAGTCTCCATTTATGGTTTCAAGAAAATGAGATAGCATCAAAGTCCAGTTCAGTTTTGGCAGAGGCCAGCTTCCATAAAAAATTTGGGACTGCATATTGGGTGTCCTACATTCAGTGTCTGAACACCAAGGGTGGCCTTCCTCTAGTAAACAAGAGCGATTTCTGCTCAGAAAATTCGAGAGTCACAGTTCCTTTTGAAGCAGAATTCTGGCTTTACACCCAGAACACGATATCTCCCTTAGCACCTGCTATCATTGCAGTGCCAACCTCTGATTGTGCAGTGGTGGAGGGTTTCTTTTGTGAAGGCATGATAGGCTACTCTTACAATGGTTCTCAATGGCAGAGGAAGACTATGCATGGAAAACTATACTATGTGCCTGGAGGAGATGAGGTTGGATCCTTCTATATGAAAGAAAAACCAGACGGCCATGGTGGCAGATTCTCCTTGGAGACCTATAATCCCGATGGCTGGCGGATAGTTGGCAAGGATAGGGAGATCAGCAAAATAATTGGAGATTCGTGGAATAAACTGACTGAGGAAGCAAAAGTTGTTTACCAGGAGCTTGGATTGAAGGATAAGGAAAGGTACAAAATTGAAATGGAAGAATACAAAGAGAGACAAAAAGTGCATTCTCAAGACCAAGGAGTGCCACTGACAAGAAATGAAGATTCAAATCAAGCACTGGATAATAATTCTGACCTATTAAAGCACCAACCTGACCAGAGTCTTTCCTTACAAGAGGGAATACAAGGCAATGGTTTTAAAGGCGCACAACTATCTGATAAGGCTGGCATGGTTGGTATGGACATGTCTATAAAATGAGAGTCTTTGGTAGGGACCAAAATGTCCACTGAACCAGAAAACAACAAAGGCAGTGACTGTCTTCAACCTGAGGGTCGACTGTTTTTTATTTTGGAATTAGTGTATAGTATACTAGATCACAGGCGTAACTAAGCAGGTTAAAGAAACCAAATTTGCAGACTTTTTGAGACCTGGTGTTAGTTTAAAGCATGCAAAAGAAGGACAGAAACAACAGCTTTCTGGTATGCATTGGGAGTAAAGCTGCACCAAGTTCAGGAAAAGGCATTGATATTAAAGGGATCATATATTGTTTTTAGGATATTGTCATAAACAGAATCAAACACATGGATAATACTAAGAGAACACCCCACTTGTCAAAAGATTGATAACGATTCAACGAAGCATCTGGCAGCCGCAGAGTCTTAGAAGACAAACCGTTTCACATTCCCTGGAACTCAAAGAGATTTAATTTTTTATTTTTCTTTTAAAAGACTGATGTATGTAACAAATGAAGGGGGGGGCGCATGAGCGCAGCACTGGGGAAACCTCTTTCGAAGAGGGATTCATTGTAATTGCTAAGTTATTTTGTAAGCCATTAATGGAGTAATAAAGAAAATCTGTTACTTGCGACTGTGAGATTCATCACGGTCGATTTATTTCAGCATGTTTTTCTTTTCTTTCAGCTGTGTTAAATCTGTTTGGACTTCATTTATGTGTTCCTTACTCGCAGTTGATATTGTATTTACCATATTGTTTATGTCTTCCTTAATCCATCACGACTGCATTACATTTCATTTTCTTCTAACTGATGGGCTTCGTTATACTTTAGTACGACCACTACTATAACGAATGGATTATGGTTTTCTGTAATTTTTTGATATCTTTCCTCTGCACCAGCTATCAGCGGGTGTAAGACCAGCCTACACTTCCAGAATTCTGCATATGTTCTTTGCTACATCAGCCTTTCCTTTTTCTTTCGGCTACTGCATCATGACAATCAAAGCGTTGAAAGATAGACTTACTTTGCCTCACTTTCTGCAAGTTATTTGATCTCTTCTATCGTCTCCTTTCTTCAGTTTTCATTTGACTCCATGCCCAATGGACCATTTCCCTTGTTTAACCCCCAAACTCCAAAAATCCAAGACCATTATTCAACCATAAATCTGCCCACCGTTTTCACGCTTACTTCAATTTATTTTGTGACATTTTTCGAGAGATCCCTCTCGGATTGGAATAGGGTAGCTTCTAATCCAAAGTGGTTCGAGGTTGCCTCGGGATTGATTTTCTGCAACCCATTTCAGTTCTAAGTGTCAACAGGGGGGTCATCTCTACATAATACCAGAGGTAGTTCCAACTATTGTTCCACCTAAAAAGTGTCGCAAGGTAGTATCTCATACTGCAAAATTCATCTTCTTCACAATCTGTTCAAAAGGGGAATAGAAGGACACTGCAACCAGTACAACCTCGTTCCCTGCACCTTCTATCCAACAGAAGTAGGTCGACAAGGTTGCAACAAAGCGCAAAGATTCATTTTGCACTGATAAAACATAAACAAGAATAACAACATGGCGGAAAAGGCTCACTAGCCAACTCATTGTATTCACTCCAATGTTACATATTTATAGTACAATGGGTGATGCCGCCTCATAGAGAGATTTGCTCTAGATCCTAAAATCATGCATGATGACTAGGCTAGGTAATCTTAACTAACTCATTAGTCATCACTTGAGGATATATTACTAATATCCTAAATGAATAATACAAATATAGGTGACAATTTAGACTTAGTGATTGGTAAAGGTAAGCCATAGGCTAACAATCCCCCCCTCAATCACAAGTCCGATCGATAATACCAGGAATAAAGCATAAACTAGTATCAATTCCAAGTCTTCATACTGAAACTCTTGAGTTGAGCCTCAATGAAGAACTGCCTGAAAACCGCCAATATGGATGTTGAACATGTTCATTTGAAATGAAATGGAAGAGAGATGAGATATGGAAGTGAACATCTGTAATATCTGAACATTCCCTGATTGCTTGACAATTTGATCATTTTGCCAAGTATTTTAGCTAGAAGAATCTGATGTCTTCTGCTAATTGGTGAACATGTAGTATCACCACTCTAATATCAATGTATCACTGAAGTGCTCTATGAATCTTTGGTTTGGGATGACCACTGACCAATTGATACCATGTATCTTATGGTTTTTGGATAACCACTAACCAATCTAGACACTTTTAGGTGTCCAACAACATCCCAATGTATAATGTGTATGATTCAATTGCAAGTCATTGAACCATAATCTTGTCAAAGCCTACCATCTCTGGAAAATCTCACAATGTAATCATGTGAGCTAGGATGCATGCAAATTGTTTACTTAATGTAAACTCCAATCTAATGAGAGCGAACCAAGAGAAGTGAATCAACTTCTAGTCGAACACATCCCTGAAAATGCCTGACGACTCAATCAAATGCCAAGCTGCAATGCAAAAGGATCCTCTTGTCCTCTGTTAGGTCGAATGACCATCTATGTGAACCAAACGTTCACATCATTGCTCTCAAAATCAAAATATATATGATTCAACTTAAACTTATTGAACCATAATTCTGCCAAAGTCTATCATTTACAGACAGAAGTTTCCCATTTGGAAAATTTCATGCGCATATGGCATACTTGTTGTCGAAACTTTCAGTTTGACAACCAATTCCATCATCAATTCCCCCCTTTGTCAGCTAAAAGGAGATACCACAAGTGGTTTCATGAACCATCTTCAATGGAATTTTAAACTCTCCCCTTAAGGTGCATGAGAGTTACATCATTGTACTCCCTCCTTTGATGCTCAAGAGAGTACCATACTTGTTTCATTTGAGTACAACACCAAGTGGGCATGCGGAAAAAACCACATGTTATCTCATCCCGTGAGGGCCATGCTTGAAAGCTACACCATAAGGGGACCACTTATGTGAGGTACAAAAATGTTATGTGATACAAGATTGGTCTTTACTCAAGATTTAATTATTCGATAAGACTTATATAATTGCTTGGTTGTTGATGACCATTTCCAAGGATCAATCCACTCATAGTGAATCTTCAATCTTGCAGGTTTCTTCAGCGTTGAACATCTGTCTGAAGAATGGTTATGCTTACCACAATGCTGGCAAGGATGGAGATCAAAACATTGATTCTCCTTGTGACCAACTCAATTACAGTGTTGACACTTATCATTCTGATGTTGAACTGGAACAGGTGAAAGTGAATCTTCTTGAAGGAATCCAACACTTTTGAACTTGATTGGTCTGGAATAATCAGGAATATGAAAGGTAACTTCCTTGTCATATCCAAGTCATGTTCTATTCTTGTTGTAGATGATTTCTTCCCAAGGTTTGATGATGGGATTGGAAAGAGTATTTTGAACCTATTGCTTTGAAATCTGTGGAAGTGGATTTACTGCATGTTGTTGCAGCATTGAAAGGTTTTCTTCACTGAAGTTAAAAGAAAACTCTTGAAAAGTAGGTTCATGAATAGATTTTTCTTTGTCCGAAACTGATTCTGAAGTTGTATCACTGTGTTGTTCCTTCACTGACTGTTGATTAAAAACATCATCATCATCATCAGCAGCATAGAGAGGGTTGTGCTGAACAAAAACTAGTTCAGAACACTTCACTGGTTGTTGATTTTTTAGATCAATCAACTCATCATTCAATAGTTGGGATAGAGATTGAAGAAGTCTAACTTTATTTTGCATCACTTGCAAACAAGTTAGCACTGATTGAAGAATTGTTTTGTTCAATATCACTGTGTTGTCTTCAGTGGTGTTTATTAGAGTGTTCAGTAACTCTAATAATTCTAGATTTCGAGCCATTTCAAAACACTAAATGAGGTCTCCTTGTGCAGGTAGATCATGATTACAAATTGACTTGACAGAAGAAGGTTTATCTGCAACTCCCTCACTTGAATCACTCACCTGGAATTCACACTCGCTTGTTATTCACGCTCACTTGAACTTGCCTTGCTTGAACTTCATGCTCACTTGAACTTTGCTTACAAGAAGTTGAGGATGTCGGTTACCACCGAAAATGCATCCCAAAGTATTACAATGATTTGAGTTTTACTCAACCTTTTTAAGTTTTGACTTACAATGACTCAAACAGGTATTGGGTTCAACCGAGAATGCACCCGGAAATTACAATAACTAAATTTGATTTGATTTGACACTTACAAAACCTATTGCAAGTAGTAAATGATCTGCAAATTTATATGCTTAACAATGCTTCATTTACTTGATTTTCCCTTTGATTTCAATGATTGATGTAGAATCGTTGTTTAATGCTGATGTTGACTCTTAAAATGCTTGAATGTTCTTCGCGACTACTTGATTGCAGGTGCTTTGATTGCATTAATTGTGTGCTTGAATTTTCTTAACTTGTTGTGTACTCTTTGTGTGTATGGTCGTATGTAAGTGTAGTTATGTCAAAACTAGACATAAAATATTACATAAAACAAATATGGAAACATTCATGGAAGCATTCACCATCGCACACAATGCAAGGTGTTCCTAAGATCCCCTTATTCAATTTCGGGCGGATCTAGGACACATAGAAAAATACTTTATTTTATTATGGATTCCCTTGAGATCACAATGATATGCCGACTGAAGGAAGAGCATACTTGTCATGAGTTTATAAAACACTCATGAATAGGTTTTACAATGATTGACCATCATGGTCTTAAAATCCCACTATCTCAATGTGCACATAATAACTTTCCAAAAAATGGAAAAAAGAAACCATGTAACAATGGGTTGCCATACAATGAAATGGTCATAAGAATGCCTTGAGACACCTAAGGCTTAGACACCCCATCTAGCCTTATTACAACTCATGCCAAAATGTGACTTATAGTCACTATGCATGTGTGAGTGTAAAAAAAAGAAAAATAAAAAAAAATAGTGTTGTTCCAATAAAGGATTAGTGCACTTGTATATTTGTTGACCAGAAAATTGAGCCATTTTGGTGGTTTTGCATAACAATATAAATGTTAATGGAGCAACGAAAAAAATCCACTTTCTCCAATATCATATTGCTCTCTCTCCATGCACTGATTTAAGACGAGCCAAACAGAGGATCCAGAGGAGTTGATCTTGTTTCCTTTCCATTCGAAACCAATTTCCTTCTCGGGGATTTGAGTCTTGTGGAGATTTTGTCGCCATAAAAACAAACAAACTTCGTATATTCCACGATCCGGGAGTTCTTGGCAATGCCTGAAACGAAACAGATGGCTTTATTTGGATATGTCATGTGGGAGAAAGAAAGATAGTTTTCAATAATAATACCAGCGGTTTACAACGAACAGAAGAGATTTAAGAAGCCCAGGATTTCAAGCCGACGGTCCCATGGCGGCCACGAGTGCCTCGTCGAAAATCAGTTCGGCCCCCATCCCCTACGCCCCCAAGATCGTAAGTTCCAATCCTGCCCAGAGTTGTGAGGTTGAGTTCGCAGCCTGTGAGTGATGCGGGTTGACGGAGGATTTCACGTCAGCTTACATAGAATTAATATGATAGCCTTCTCTTCAAACAAATTTGAAATGGAGAATGTAGGTCTTTGTGTTGTCTTATCCAACTTCCAACTTTGTTTTCAGCGACATAACTCCATGTTCGAAATGCTCAACCTTGCACAGATCGAGGACTTCAATTAGATCCGTGAACAGGCTATCTACCATCTCATTAGAGGATTTAAGTCGAGGCACCTGACAAGAAGGGAAGTGTGCATATATTGGTCGCTCTTCGCCAAGCAATAAATGTGCATCAGGAAGAATGCAAATGAACATAATTTTTGTTTTTTTTCATCAACATGCGGCACAGGGTCCTGCAAGGAGCAACAACTCATGCAGACTCTCGTGACGGTGATTTACATGAAATTTAGTTCAATGCGACCTTCCAACAATAATCTACCCTTAAAATATCTATGAATTGACATCTTCACCATTTCCCTCAGTCCCAGTGCATACTCGATCTGGATCTGCAGAGTCATTGAATTCTGAAAACCAGAAATCTGCTCCAAACTAGCCAAATGGAGAATGTATGGTAAGGTTACAGGTTCAATTCTCATGGCAAGGTCATCAAGCGCCATAGATTCCACAAACATCTATCCAACTGTCACCACCTTTTCACACATATATGGATCTAGTCGATCTGGTCGATGGCCAAAGATGGGAAGGTAATTGTTGGGTAGATCTTTAATTTCGTAGATCACTAATTGTTGGGCAGATCTTTAATTTCATTTCCAGATATAATAAACAACCACAATGCATTGGCTCTTAAGGATTCCTGATTTCATTAATAAAGAGATCTATCATGCAGATATATCTCTTAGATCCAATGAAAAACAATTATAATTATGTGACAACAATTTAAATCAACTTCAAAACCAAAAAACTCAGATCATTTGTTGGGTAGATCGACCTCACCGTGAGCGCATAGATCCCATGCTTCAGATTTGGATGACTCTATCATGAATTCACAACTCATCTCATCATGTCGTTAATGCCCAAAATAATTTGCTGGTGATAATAGTAGATTAGATGCATGTTGCTCCTTGCTTGAAATTTGTCACACACTCTCCCACTATCTTGACTTTCCTGCAACCTCATGGTTGTATATGCACAAGTGCTTCAATCATCATACATGATTTTTATCCTTGAGTTTCATCATTGGATATTTAATGGCATCCATAAATCACTATCATGGGATGATTACCAGCCCCTTAAGATCAAATGTTCTCTGATACCAATTGATAAAACATAAACAAGAATAACAACATGGTGGAAAAGGCTCACTAGCCAACTCATTGTATTCACTCCAATATTACATATTTATAGTACAATGGGTTATGCCACCTCATAGATATATTTTCTCTAGATCCTAAAATCATGCATGATGACTAGGCTAGGCAATCTTAACTAACTCATTAGTCATCACTTGAGGATATATTACTAATATCCTAAATGAATAATACAAATATAGGTGAAAATTTAGACTTAGTGATTGGTAAAGGTAATCCATAGGCTAACATGCACACCTTCCTCTCATATAGCTTGACTTATTGAATAGCCTCAACTTCAACAGGTTCATGACAAAATTCCACAAACTAAGCAGCGCGACGTCTCCAACAATACAAGTAGCTCACCAAGATGCAGATCCAACAAACGCTTTTCCCTCTCCCTCGGGAACTCAACGCAATGGAGACCATTTCTTCCTAAGGATGGAGGATTGATCCAGGTGGATATCAGTGACCACCCACCTTTTTCGACTGGCTCAAAACAGTTTTCTGGCAATTTTGGCAATTTACTATTTTTAGCAGGTTTTAACTTCCAGGGCCATTTTGAGGGACTAAATGAAGGTTTTTCGAGATAGAGGTTCTCAATGATATCTAAAGGAATGATTGAGCCCCCAAAATGAATCTCCTCAACGATACATTTCCAAGGAGCTATCATATGCCTAAAACGGAGATTGTATGCAAAAGTTACGACCCCGGGAAGTTGATGTACTAACTTACCCAAATGGGGCCCACATGACTTTTGACACTTCATCTCCTAGGGTTAGGTTTTTGGATGTCTAGGGTTTTTGGCATTCCTTTTTATTGTAAAAAGGCCTTCAAAGCATCATTGTAATCATCTTCTTGTGAATGCAAGTAGCCGTCACATCTCTTCTCAGAGATAAGCTGCCACCATTCCAACGAATCTTTCACTCTGTATTTTTACAGTCTCTGTACATTTATTTCATTAATAGAAATCGTGTATTATTGTATATCTATGTTTATGGTTGCATCTCTGATACATTTCTGTTATATTGTTGAATATCCGTGATATCTCTATGCATTTATTTATTATATTTTCGATCTCATTTCGTGCCGAAAATAATCTGGATCAACATGTGTCAAGATCAATACTAGGTAATCAAAAGAGAAAATGCCATAATTCAAAATGAGCAATTTTTTTTTTTTTGATATAAAGAAAAGAAAATGCAAGGAATGAATAGAAGCTTCACATACATACCCCACTGCAAGTAAAAAGAGACAATCCAAGCAAGATACCAAGAAGCAAACACTCAGACCAATGTGCAAGGACAACCAATGAAAAAAATGATAAGAAATAATATTGCCTGGAAATTCAACAATAAGAAGGTTTCCTGTCACTCTGTAAGCACTCAATATTTAGGACAGAGACCCAAGAAGATTCAAGAACCAACCAAACTCACCCAGAAAACACCAAACTTATCCATTAAGCCTAAAGATCTTATGTATGCAACTGTTTGAGAAAAAATCGTGCATGTACGTGCCCTACAAAAGGATAGCTCGTGTGTGTACGCGTCTGTCAAGGGAAAAATCACGTATATGTAGTAAAACACTTCCAAGGAAAGGATTAAGACAATAAACTTAGATGCAAAGTAAAAATAGGTTGTTAAGCAATCATGTGACAAGGAAAATCAGGCTAACAAAGAGAAAGTCAAGGAGAAAAAAAACTCCAAACGCCAAACAAAAGAGCATTCCCCGGTATGGTCGCCAATTCTATTACGAGGAAAATCTCTCTATGGCCTGGGGTAAACCACAATAGATGAAATGACACGCAGAAATCAACTATGATCCCAAGTAAGCTATACAAATGAAATTCTAACAAGACAAGGTCAAGAGCCTACCTCGTTCGGACATTCATTGAAGACCACCGTTGAGCACACAATTCAAATATTTATACCTGCAACTTATCATCAACAACTAAGATACGCAAGAATATGGTGATAATATATAACGTTAGCATATAAATTAGCATAATCCATTAACATTCATGACAAAAACACCCATGGAATAATAATTCAAATATTTGCAAGATATCAATTGGACGAGAAAAGAGTATTTCTATTAAAATAATCAACAAGAGTATGTAGGTGACAAACTTCTGCAATGACACATATCGGAACCGAGAAACTAAGTACCTCCAGCTGGGCATCCACCACTTCAATCCACCACCTAAAACAAGCTCATATAAAGGATACAATGGGGTTCTCCATCATAAATAAGGAAGATCTTGTGGGATGAACAATGAGTTCATACTTTCAAGGATAAAGGGATGCAGACTCAATGTGAACTGAAATTTCTCTAGAGTATCTTTGCTCTCAAAAGTTGAATTCTCCTCTTTTCCAAGGCTTGGATATGGCTCAATTTATATCCTTCAAGTGGAACTGAAGAGACGAGTCAGATCATTTCCAGTATATGGAAGGTCAAGGATCATGGATATCATGACGTGACATGGAAACCCGACATAATTTTTAATTTTGAGCACCAAACCCGATGTATGCAGGCTGTAGTGGAGAAACCTACGTATATTCTTGTTGTCTAACTTGTAGGGCGCGTATATGTGGAAAAATATTTTTTTTTTGCTCTGGAAGGTATTATTATGTTGCTAAAAATAATAGGAACCTAATAGATTTTAACTTAGCAAAGGGGGAAAATATCTCACCAAATTATATCCTCTAAACATGATAATATCCTTTCACAAACAACTTGATATTGGTGGCCATTGACTAATTCAAAACGGTTCCACATATTGGCATATTTTCAATGGTTTTTCGGCTCCTCAATTTTTGGGGCCATTTTGAGGCCCTAAACGACGTATTTTTGGCACGACAGTGCCTAGCATGTAATTAAAGAAAATTCTAGGTTGAACATAATGTCTACTTGGATAGACCTTTTTGATGGGGTATTGATCATCCCAAATGGAGATCATATGCAAAAATTGTTCCCCCAGGAAGTTGATGTAGCAACTAACCACATCGGGCCCCATAAACATTTTGGTGTTTCATCTTCTGGAGATAGGGTTTTTGATGTTTACAGTTTTCTCATTGTTGCTTTGTGTTAAAGGATTTTTTGGCCTCTTTGTAATCATCTTCTTTCAAATGAGCGTAGTCGGCGCATCTCTCTCTTTAGAGATAATATACCACCATTCTAGCTAGCTTGTGTTGGTTGTGGAGCTTGATTATCTTCCTAATTCATGGGTTTGTTTCAGCCATGTTTGGACCCCATTCCATAGCGAGGGTTGTGGGGGGGATTCCCCCC